>CAJGYO010000391.1:0-83904 GCA_904845875.1 Miscanthus lutarioriparius | reverse complement strand
TGTTGAGTGTCGGTGCAAGATAGGTGCATGGTTTTGCGCTAGATGTACCATAGGCTTACAAATCATTTTGGGCCTTTTCGATGGAACCCCTAGGTGGCGTGGGTCATGTGGAATCTTGCTTCTTTCCGTTTGGAGAGCGGTGTTGGTGTCGGTGCAAGATAGGTGCATGGTTTTGCGCTAGGCGTACCATAGGCTTATAAATCATTTTGGACACATCGATGGTACCACTAGGTGGCGAGGTTTTGGATATGGTGCTAATCTTGACACAAGATAGGTGCAGTTTGCGTCAAACGTACCATTGGATCGAGAAATCATTTTGGGCCTTTTGATGGAACTCCTAGGTGACGTGGGTCATGTAGAATCTCACTTCATTCCGTTTGGAGAGCAGTGTTAGTGTCGGTGCAAGATAGGTGCATGGTTTGCGCTAGATGTACCATAGGCTTACAAATCATTTTGGGCACTTTTGATGGAACCCCTAGGTGGCGTGGGTCATGTGGAATCTCGCTTCTTTCCGTTTGAGATAGTGTTGGTGTCGGTGCAAGATAGGTGCATGGTTTTAAGCTAGGCGTACCATAGGCTTATAAATCGTTTTGGGCACGATCGATGGTACCACTAGGTGACGAGGCTCAAGTGGAAGCTCGTTTTGGCCTTTTCGGATATGGTGCTAATCTTGACACAAGATAGGTGCAGGTTTTGCGTCAAACGTACCATTGGATCGAGAAATCATTTGGGCCTTTTTTTGATGGAACTCCTAGGTGAGCGTGGGTCATGTGGAATCTCACTTCATTCCGTTTGGAGGCAGGTGTTAGTGTCGGTGCAAGATAGGTGCATGGTTTTGCGCTAGATGTACCATAGGCTTACAAATCATTTTGGGCCTTTTGATGGAACCCCTAGGTGGCGTGGGTCATGTGGAATCTTGCTTCTTTCCGTTTGGAGATATGGTGTTGGTGTCGGTGCAAGATAGGTGCATGGTTTTGCGCTAGGCGTACCATAGGCTTATAAATCGTTTTGGGCCTTTCGATGGTACCACTAGGTGATGAGGCTCAAGTGGAAGCTTCGTTTGGCCCTTTTTGGATATAGTGCTAATCTTGACACAAGATAGGTGCAGTTTTGCGTCAAACGTACCATAGGCTCAAAATCATTTTGGGCCTTTTGATGGAACTCCTAGGTGATGTGGGTCATGTGGAATCTCACTTCTTTCCGTTTGGAGCAGTGTTAATGTCGATGCAAGATAGGTGCATGGTTTTGCGCTAGGCGTACCATAGGCTCATAAATCGTTTTGGGCCTTGATCGATGGTACCACTAGGTGACGAGGCTCAAGTGGAAGCTCGTTTCTTTCCCTTTGGATATAGTGCTAATCTTGGCCTTAAGATAGGTGCATGGTTTTGCGTCAAAGCGTACCATAGGCTCGAAATCATTTTGGGCGCACCGATGGAACTCCTAGGTGAGCGTGGGTCATGTGGAATCTCACTTCATTCCGTTTGGAGAGCGGTGTTAATGTCGGTGCAAGATAGGTGCATGGTTTAAGCGCTAGATGTACCATAGGCTTACAAATCATTTTGGGCCTTTTCGATGGAACCCCTAGGTGGCGTGGGTCATGTGGAATCTCGCTTCTTTCCGTTTGGAGGCAGGTGTTGGTGTCGGTGCAAGATAGGTGCATGGTTTTGCGCTAGGCGTACCATAGGCTTATAAATCATTTTGGGCCTTTTCGATGGTACCACTAGGTGACGAGGCTCAAGTGGAAGCTCGTTTGGCCCTTTTGGATATAGTGCTAATCTTGACACAAGATAGGTGCATGGTTTTGCGTCAAGCGTACCATAGGCTTATAAATCATTTTGGGCACACCGATGGAACTCACTAGGTGATGTGGGTCAAGTGGAAATCTCACTTCATTCCGTTTGGATATAGTGTTAATGTTGGTGCAAGATAGGTGCATGGTTTTGCGCTAGATGTACCATAGGCTTACAAATCATTTTGGGCCTTTTCGATGGAACCCCTAGGTGATGTGGGTCATGTGGAATCTCACTTCTTTTCCGTTTGGAGGCAGTGTTGTTAATGTTGATGCAAGATAGGTGCATGGTTTAGCTAGGCGTACCATAGGCTTATAAATCATTTTGGGCCTTTTCGATGGTACCACTAGGTGACGAGGCTCAAGTGGAAGCTCGTTTGGGCCTTTTGGATATAGTGCTAATCTTGACACAAGATAGGTGCATGGTTTGCGTCAAATACCATACCATAGGCTCGAAAATCATTTTGGGCCTTTTGATGGAACTCCTAGGTGATGTGGGTCATGTGGAATCTCACTTCTTTCCGTTTGGAGGCAGTGTTGGTGTCGGTGCAAGATAGGTGCATGGTTTTGCGCTAGATGCGTACCATAGGCTTATAAATCGTTTTGGGCCTTTCGATGGTACCACTAGGTGACGTGGCTCAAGTGGAAGCTTCGTTTTCCGCCTTTTCGGATATAGTGCTAATCTTGACACAAGAGATAGGTGCATGGTTTGCGTCAAGCGTACCATAGGCTCATAAATCATTTTGGGCCACCGATGGAACTCCTAGGTGAGCGTGGGTCATGTGGAATCTCACTTCATTCCGTTTGGAGGCAGTGTTAGTGTCGGTGCAAGATAGGTGCATGGTTTGTGCTAGATGTACCATAGGCTTACAAATCATTTTGGGCCTTTTGATGGAACCCCTAGGTGGCGTGGGTCATGTGGAATCTCACTTCTTTCCGTTTGGAGGCGGTGTTGGTGTCGGTGCAAGATAGGTGCATGGTTTGCGCTAGGCGTACCATAGGCTTATAAATCGTTTTGGGCCTTGATCGATGGTACCACTAGGTGACGAGGCTCAAGTGGAAGCTTCGTTTGGCCTTTTGGATATAGTGCTAATCTTGACACAAGATAGGTGCATGGTTTTGCGTCAAGCGTACCATAGGCTCGAAAATCATTTTGGGCCTTTTGATGGAACTCCTAGGTGATGTGGGTCATGTGGAATCTCACTTCATTCCGTTTGGATATAGTGTTAATGTTGGTGCAAGATAGGTGCATGGTTTTGCGCTAGATGTACCATAGGCTTACAAATCATTTTGGGCCTTTTGATGGAACTCCCTAGGTGATGTGGGTCATGTGGAATCTCACTTCTTTCCGTTTGGAGATGGTGTTGGTGTCGGTGCAAGATAGGTGCATGGTTTGCGCTAGGCGTACCATAGGCTTATAAATCATTTTGGGCCTTGATCGATGGTACCACTAGGTGACGAGGCTCAAGTGGAAGCTCGTTTGGCCTTTTGGGATATAGTGCTAATCTTGGCGCAAAGATAGGTGCATGGTTTGCGTCAAATGTACCATAGGCTCGAAAATCATTTTGGGCCTTTTGATGGAACTCCTAGGTGATGTGGGTCATGTGGAATCTCACTTCTTTCCGTTTGGAGCAGTGTTAATGTCGGTGCAAGATAGGTGCATGGTTTTGCGCTAGATGTACCATAGGCTCATAAATCGTTTTGGGCCTTTCGATGGTACCACTAGGTGGCGAGGCTCAAGTGGAAGCTCGTTTTGGCCTTTCGGATATGGTGCTAATCTTGACACAAGATAGGTGCCGCAGTTTGCGTCAAGCGTACCATTGGATCGAAAATCATTTTGGGCCTTTTGATGGAACTCCTAGGTGGCGTGGGTCATGTGGAATCTCACTTCATTCCGTTTGGAGAGCAGGTGTTGGTGTCGGTGCAAGATAGGTGCATGGTTTGCGCTAGATGTACCATAGGCTTACAAATCATTTTGGGCCTTTTCGATGGAACCCCTAGGTGACGTGGGTCATGTGGAATCTCGCTTCTTTCCGTTTGGAGGCGGTGTGTTGGTGTCGGTGCAAGATAGGTGCATGGTTTGCGCTAGGCGTACCATAGGCTTATAAATCATTTTGGGCCTTTTCGATGGTACCACTAGGTGATGAGGCTCAAGTGGAAGCTCGTTTGACCTTTTGGATATAGTGCTAATCTTGGCGCAAGATAGGTGCACGGTTTGCGTCAAATGTACCATAGGCTCATAAAATCATTTTGGGCCTTTTGATGGAACTCCTAGGTGATGTGGGTCATGTGGAATCTCACTTCTTTCCGTTTGGAAGCAGTGTTAATGTCGGTGCAAGATAGGTGCATGGTTTTGCGCTAGGCGTACCATAGGCTCATAAATCATTTTGGGCACACTCGATGGTACCACTAGGTGACGAGGCTCAAGTGGAAGCTCGTTTGACCTTTTGGATATGGTGCTAATCTTGACACAAGATAGGTGCATGGTTTGCGTCAAACGTACCATTGGATCGAAAATCATTTTGGGCCTTTTGATGGAACTCTAGGTGGCGTGGGTCATGTGGAATCTCACTTCATTCCGTTTGGAGAGCAGTGTTAGTGTCGGTGCAAGATAGGTGCATGGTTTGCGCTAGATGTACCATAGGCTTACAAATCATTTTGGGCCTTTTGATGGAACCCCTAGGTGAGCGTGGGTCATGTGGAATCTCGCTTCTTTCCGTTTGGAGCAGTGTTGGTGTCGGTGCAAGATAGGTGCATGGTTTTGCGCTAGGCGTACCATAGGCTTATAAATCGTTTTGGGCCTTTTCGATGGTACCACTAGGTGACGAGGCTCAAGTGGAAGCTTCGTTTGACCCTTTTGGGATATGGTGCTAATCTTGACACAAGATAGGTGCACGGTTTTGCGTCAAGCGTACCATTGGATCAAAATCATTTTGGGCCTTTTCCGATGGAACTCCTAGGTGATGTGGGTCATGTGGAATCTCACTTCATTCCGTTTGGAGGCGGTGTTAGTGTCGGTGCAAGATAGGTGCATGGTTTTGCGCTAGATGTACCATAGGCTTACAAATCATTTTGGGCGCACCGATGGAACCCCTAGGTGGCGTGGGTCATGTGGAATCTCGCTTCTTTCCGTTTGGAGATAGTGTTGGTGTCGATTGCAAGATAGGTGCATGGTTTTGCGCTAGGCGTACCATAGGCTTATAAATCATTTTGGGCGCGATCGATGGTACCACTAGGTGACGAGGCTCAAGTGGAAGCTCATTTTGGCCTTTTGGATATGGTGCTAATCTTGACACAAGATAGGTGCATGGTTTGCGTCAAGCGTACCATTGGCTCAAAATCATTTTGGGCCTTTTGATGGAACTCCTAGGTGATGTGGGTCATGTGGAATCTCACTTCTTTCCGTTTGGAGGCAGTGTTAATGTCGGTGCAAGAGATAGGTGCATGGTTTTGCTAGATGTACCATAGGCTTATAAATCGTTTTGGGCCTTTTCGATGGTACCACTAGGTGATGAGGCTCAAGTGGAAGCTCATTTTTTCCTTTTGGATATAGTGCTAATCTTGGCACAAAGATAGGTGCATGGTTTGCGTCAAAGCGTACCATAGGCTCAAAATCATTTTGGGCCTTTTCGATGGAACTCCTAGGTGATGTGGGTCATGTGGAATCTCACTTCATTCCGTTTGGAGCAGTGTGTTAATCTCGGTGCAAGATAGGTGCATGGTTTTGCGCTAGATGTACCATAGGCTTACAAATCATTTTGGGCCTTTTGATGGAACCCCTAGGTGATGTGGGTCATGTGGAATCTCACTTCTTTCCGTTTGGAAGCGTGTTGTTGTGTGTCGGTGCAAGATAGGTGCATGGTTTTGCGCTAGGCGTACCATAGGCTTATAAATCGTTTTGGGCCTTTTCGATGGTACCACTAGGTGACGAGGGCAAAGTGAAGCTTCGTTTGGCCTTTTGGATATAGTGCTAATCTTGACACAAGATAGGTGCATGGTTTTGCGCAAGCGTACCATAGGCTTATAAATCATTTTGGGCCTTTTCGATGGAACTCCTAGGTGATGTGGGTCATGTGGAATCTCACTTCATTCCTTTTGGATATAGTGTTAATGTTGGTGCAAGATAGGTGCATGGTTTTGCGCTAGATGTACCATAGGCTTACAAATCATTTTGGGCCTTTTGATGGAACCCCTAGGTGATGTGGGTCATGTGGAATCTCACTTCTTTCCGTTTGGAGATAGTGTTAATGTCGGTGCAAGATAGGTGCATGGTTTGCGCTAGGCGTACCATAGGCTTATAAATCATTTTGGGCCTTTTCGATGGTACCACTAGGTGACGAGGCTCAAGTGGAAGCTCGTTTGACCTTTCGGATATAGTGCTAATCTTGACACAAGATAGGTGCATGGTTTTGCGTCAAACGTACCATAGGCTCGGAAATCATTTTGGGCCTTTTCGATGGAACTCCTAGGTGATGTGGGTCATGTGGAATCTCACTTCATTCCGTTTGGAGATATAGTGTTAATGTCGGTGCAAGATAGGTGCATGGTTTTGCGCTAGATGTACCATAGGCTTATAAATCATTTTTGGGCGCACCGATGGAACCCCTAGGTGATGTGGGTCATGTGGAATCTCACTTCTTTCCGTTTGGAGATGGTGTTAATGTCGGTGCAAGATAGGTGCATGGTTTGCGCTAGGCGTACCATAGGCTCATAAATCGTTTTGGGCCTTGCTTCGATGGTACCACTAGGTGACGAGGGTCAAGTGGAAGCTCACTTTTGGCCTTTTGGATATAGTGCTAATCTTGGCGCAAAGATAGGTGCATGGTTTTGTCAAATGTACCATAGGCTCACAAATCGTTTTGGGCCTTTTGATGGAACTCCTAGGTGATGTGGGTCATGTGGAATCTCACTTCTTTCCGTTTGGAGAGCGGTGTTAATGTCGGTGCAAGATAGGTGCATGGTTTTGCGCTAGGCGTACCATAGGCTCATAAATCGTTTTGGGCCTTTTCGATGGTACCACTAGGTGGCGAGGCTCAAGTGGAAGCTCGTTTGGCCTTTTGGATATATGGTGTTAATCTTGACACAAGATAGGTGCATGGTTTGCGTCAAGCGTACCATTGGATCGAAAAATCATTTTGGGCCTTTTGATGATGGAACTCCTAGGTGACGTGGGTCATGTGGAATCTCACTTCTTTCCGTTTGGAGGCAGGTGTTGGTGTCGGTGCAAGATAGGTGCATGGTTTTGCGCTAGATGTACCATAGGCTTATAAATCATTTTGGGCCTTTTCGATGGAACCACTAGGTGGCGTGGGTCATGTGGAATCTCGTTTCTTTCCTTTGGAGGCGTGTTAATCTTGGTGCAAGATAGGTGCATGGTTTTGCGCTAGGCGTACCATAGGCTTATAAATCATTTTGGGCCTTTTCGATGGTACCACTAGGTGATGAGGGTCAAGTGGAAGCTCGTTTGACCCGTTTGGATATAGTGTTAATCTTGGCACAAGATAGGTGCATGGTTTGCGTCAAAATGTACCATAGGCTTAAAATCATTTTGGGCCTTTTGATGGAACTCCTAGGTGATGTGGGTCATGTGGAATCTCACTTCTTTCCGTTTGGAGGCAGGTGTTAATGTCGGTGCAAGATAGGTGCATGGTTTTGCGCTAGGCGTACCATAGGCTCATAAATCATTTTGGGCCTTTTGATGGTACCACTAGGTGACGAGGCTCAAGTGGAAGCTCGTTTCTTTCCTTTTGGATATATGGTGCTAATCTTGACACAAGATAGGTGCATGGTTTTGCGTCAAACGTACCATTGGATCATAAATCATTTTGGGCCTTTTGATGGAACTCCTAGGTGATGTGGGTCATGTGGAATCTCACTTCATTCCGTTTGGAGATAGTGTTAATGTCGGTGCAAGATAGGTGCATGGTTTTGCGCTAGATGTACCATAGGCTTACAAATCATTTTGGGCCTTTTGATGGAACCCCTAGGTGATGTGGGTCATGTGGAATCTCGCTTCTTTCCGTTTGGAGGCAGTGTTAATGTCGGTGCAAGATAGGTGCATGGTTTTGCGCTAGGCGTACCATAGGCTCATAAATCGTTTTGGGCCTTTTCGATGGTACCACTAGGTGACGAGGCTCAAGTGGAAGCTTCGTTTGACCTTTTTCGGATATGGTGCTAATCTTGACACAAGATAGGTGCATGGTTTTGCGTCAAGCGTACCATTGGATCATAAATCATTTTGGGCCTTTTGATGGAACTCCTAGGTGATGTGGGTCATGTGGAATCTCACTTCATTCCGTTTGGAGCGGTGTTAGTGTCGGTGCAAGATAGGTGCATGGTTTTGCGCTAGATGTACCATAGGCTTACAAATCATTTTGGGCCTTTTTTGATGGAACCCCTAGGTGGCGTGGGTCATGTGGAATCTCGTGGAATTTCTTTTTTCGTTTGGAGCGGTGTTGGTGTCGGTGCAAGATAGGTGCATGGTTTGCGCTAGGAAGCGTACCATAGGCTTATAAATCGTTTTGGGCCTTTCGATGGTACCACTAGGTGACGAGGCTCAAGTGGAAGCTTCGTTTGGCCTTTTTTGGATATAGTGCTAATCTTGACACAAGATAGGTGCAGGTTTGCGTCAAGCGTACCATAGGCTCAAAATCATTTTGGGCCTTTTGATGGAACTCCTAGGTGATGTGGGTCATGTGGAATCTCACTTCTTTCCGTTTGGAGAGCAGTGTTAATGTCGGTGCAAGATAGGTGCATGGTTTTGCGCTAGATGTACCATAGGCTTATAAATCATTTTGGGGCGCGCTCGATGGTACCACTAGGTGATGAGGGTCAAGTGGAAGCTCGTTTGGCCTTTTGGATATAGTGCTAATCTTGACACAAGATAGGTGCATGGTTTTGCGTCAAGCGTACCATAGGCTCAAAAATCATTTTGGGCGCGACCCGATTCGAACTCCCTAGGTAACTCCTAGGTGAGCGTGGGTCATGTGGAATCTCACTTCATTCCGTTTGGAGATAGTGTTAATCTCGGTGCAAGATAGGTGCATGGTTTTAGCTAGATGTACCATAGGCTTACAAATCATTTTGGGCCTTTTGATGGAACCCCTAGGTGACGTGGGTCATGTGGAATCTCACTTCTTTCCGTTTGGAGGCAGTGTTGGTGTCGGTGCAAGATAGGTGCATGGTTTTGCGCTAGATGTACCATAGGCTTATAAATCATTTTGGGCCTTTTCGATGGTACCACTAGGTGATGAGGGTCAAGTGGAAGCTTCGTTTGGCCTTTTGGATATAGTGCTAATCTTGACACAAGATAGGTGCATGGTTTTGCGCTAGAAGCGTACCATAGGCTTATAAATCATTTTGGGCCTTTTCGATGGAACCACTAGGTGATGAGGGTCATGTGGAATCTCACTTCATTCCTTTTGGATATAGTGTTAATCTTGTCGGTGCAAGATAGGTGCATGGTTTTAATGTATCAAATGTACCATAGGCTTACAAATCATTTTGGGCCTTTTCGATGGAACCCCTAGGTGATGTGGGTCATGTGGAATCTCACTTCTTTCCGTTTGGAGGCAGTGTTAATGTCGGTGCAAGATAGGTGCATGGTTTTGCGCTAGGCGTACCATAGGCTCATAAATCATTTTGGGCCTTTTCGATGGTACCACTAGGTGACGAGGCTCAAGTGGAAGCTCGTTTTTTTCCTTTTGGATATAGTGCTGCTATCTTGGCACAAGATAGGTGCATGGTTTGCGCTAAACGTACCATAGGCTTATAAATCATTTTGGGCCTTTTCGATGGAACCACTAGGTGATGTGGGTCATGTGGAATCTCACTTCATTCCGTTTGGATATAGTGTTAATCTTGATTGCAAGATAGGTGCATGGTTTGCGCTAAAGCGTACCATAGGCTCACAAATCATTTTGGGCCTTTTAATGGAACTCCCTAGGTGATGTGGGTCATGTGGAATCTCACTTCTTTCCGTTTGGAGAGCAGTGTTAATGTCGGTGCAAGATAGGTGCATGGTTTTGCGCTAGATGTACCATAGGCTCATAAATCGTTTTGGGCGCGATGATCGATGGTACCACTAGGTGATGAGGGTCTCAAGTGGAAGCTCGTTTTTTCCCTTTGGGATATAGTGCTAATCTTGGCAAAAGATAGGTGCATGGTTTAAAATCAAATGTACCATAGGCTCTTAAAATCATTTTGGGCCTTTTGATGGAACTCCTAGGTGATGTGGGTCATGTGGAATCTCACTTCTTTCCGTTTGGAGAGCGGTGTGTTAATGTCGGTGCAAGATAGGTGCATGGTTTTGCGCTAGATGTACCATAGGCTTATAAATCATTTTGGGCCTTTTCGATGGTACCACTAGGTGACGAGGGTCAAGTGGAAGCTCGTTTTGGCCTTTGGATATGGTGTTAATCTTGACACAAGATAGGTGCATGGTTTGCGTCAAGCGTACCATTGGATCTTATAATCATTTTTGGGCGCTTTTGATGGAACTCCTAGGTGATGTGGGTCATGTGGAATCTCACTTCTTTCCGTTTGGAGAGCGGTGTTGGTGTCGGTGCAAGATAGGTGCATGGTTTTGCGCTAGATGTACCACCATAGGCTTATAAATCATTTTGGGCCTTTTCGATGGAACCCCTAGGTGGCGTGGGTCATGTGGAATCTTCGTTTGACCCTTTTGGATATAGTGTTGGTGTCTTGAAGCAAGATAGGTGCATGGTTTTTGCGCTAGGCGTACCATAGGCTTATAAATCATTTTGGGCCTTTTCGATGGTACCACTAGGTGATGAGGGTTCAAGTGGAAGCTCATTTGACCTTTTTGGATATAGTGTTAATCTTGGCGCTTAAGATAGGTGCATGGTTTTGCGTCAAAGCGTACCATAGGCTCGAAAATCATTTTGGGCCTTTTGATGGAACTCCCTAGGTGATGTGGGTCATGTGGAATCTCACTTCTTTCCGTTTGGAGAGCAGTGTTAATGTGTCGGTGCAAGATAGGTGCATGGTTTTGCGCTAGGCGTACCATAGGCTCATAAATCGTTTTGGGCCTTTTGATGGTACCACTAGGTGACGAGGGTCAAGTGGAAGCTTCGTTTGGCCTTTTTGATATGGTGCTAATCTTGACATGCAAGATAGGTGCATGGTTTTGCGTCAAACGTACCATTGGATCATAAATCATTTTGGGCCTTTTTGATGGAACTCCTAGGTGACGTGGGTCATGTGGAATCTCACTTCATTCCGTTTGGAGGCAGTGTTAATGTCGGTGCAAGATAGGTGCATGGTTTTGCGCTAGATGTACCATAGGCTTACAAATCATTTTGGGCCTTTTGATGGAACCCCTAGGTGACGTGGGTCATGTGGAATCTCGCTTCTTTCCGTTTGGAGGCAGGTGTTGGTGTCGGTGCAAGATAGGTGCATGGTTTGCGCTAGATGTACCATAGGCTTATAAATCATTTTGGGCCTTTCGATGGTACCACTAGGTGACGAGGCTCAAGTGGAAGCTCGTTTGACCTTTTTGGATATGGTGCTAATCTTGACACAAGATAGGTGCAGGTTTGCGTCAAGCGTACCATTGGATCGAAAATCATTTTGGGCCTTTTGATGGAACTCCTAGGTGATGTGGGTCATGTGGAATCTCACTTCATTCCGTTTGGAGCAGGTGTTAATGTGTCGGTGCAAGATAGGTGCATGGTTTGCGCTAGATGTACCATAGGCTTACAAATCATTTTGGGCCTTTCGATGGAACCCCTAGGTGATGTGGGTCATGTGGAATCTCGCTTCTTTCCGTTTGGAGATAGTGTTGGTGTCGGTGCAAGATAGGTGCATGGTTTTGCGCTAGGCGTACCATAGGCTTATAAATCATTTTGGGCCTTTTCGATGGTACCACTAGGTGACGAGGCTCAAGTGGAAGCTCGTTTGGCCTTTTGGATATGGTGCTAATCTTGACACAAGATAGGTGCATGGTTTTGCGTCAAGCGTACCATTGGATCGAAAAATCATTTTGGGCCTTTTGATGGAACTCCTAGGTGATGTGGGTCATGTGGAATCTCACTTCTTTCCGTTTGGAGAGCAGTGTTAATGTGTCGGTGCAAAGATAGGTGCATGGTTTTGCGCTAGATGTACCATAGGCTTATAAATCGTTTTGGGCCTTTTCGATGGTACCACTAGGTGACGAGGGTCAAGTGGAAGCTCGTTCTTTCCTTTTGGATATATGGTGCTAATCTTGACACAAAGATAGGTGCATGGTTTGCGTCAAACGTACCATAGGCTCGATAAATCATTTTGGGCCTTTTCGATGGAACTCCTAGGTGAGCGTGGGTCATGTGGAATCTCACTTCATTCCGTTTGGAGATATGGTTAATCTCGACACAAGATAGGTGCATGGTTTTGCGCTAGATGTACCATAGGCTTACAAATCATTTTGGGCCTTTTGATGGAACCCCTAGGTGGCGTGGGTCATGTGGAATCTCGCTTCTTTCCGTTTGGAAGCGGTGTTGGTGTCGGTGCAAGATAGGTGCATGGTTTTGCGCTAGAGCGTACCATAGGCTTATAAATCGTTTTGGGCCTTTTCGATGGTACCACTAGGTGACGGGTCAAGTGGAAGCTCGTTTCTTTCCTTTTGGATATAGTGCTAATCTTGAAGCAAGATAGGTGCATGGTTTGCGTCTAGCGTACCATAGGCTTATAAATCATTTTGGGCCTTTTTCGATGGAACCACTAGGTGATGAGGGTCAAGTGGAATCTCGTTTCATTCCTTTTGGATATAGTGTTAATCTTGGCCAAGATAGGTGCATGGTTTTGCGTCAAGCGTACCATAGGCTTACAAATCATTTTGGGCGCTTTTGATGGAACTCCTAGGTGATGTGGGTCATGTGGAATCTCACTTCTTTCCGTTTGGAGCAGTGTTAATGTCGGTTGCAAGATAGGTGCATGGTTTTGCGCTAGGCGTACCATAGGCTTATAAATCGTTTTGGGCCTTTTCGATGGTACCCACTAGGTGACGAGGCTCAAGTGGAAGCTCGTTTGACCTTTTGGATATAGTGCTAATCTTGGCACAAGATAGGTGCATGGTTTTGCGTCAAATGTACCATAGGCTCGAAATCATTTTGGGCCTTTTGATGGAACTCCTAGGTGAGGTGGGTCATGTGGAATCTCACTTCATTCCGTTTGGAGCAGTGTTAGTGTCGGTGCAAGATAGGTGCATGGTTTTGCGCTAGATGTACCATAGGCTTACAAATCGTTTTGGGCCTTTTCCGATGGAACCCCTAGGTGGCGTGGGTCATGTGGAATCTCGCTTCTTTCCGTTTGGAGGCGTGTTGGTGTTGGTGCAAGATAGGTGCATGGTTTTGCGCTAGGCGTACCATAGGCTTATAAATCATTTTGGGCCTTTTCGATGGTACCACTAGGTGGCGAGGAGGCTCAAGTGGAAGCTTCGTTTGGCGTTTTGGATATAGTGCTAATCTTGGCACAAGATAGGTGCATGGTTTGCGCTAGATGTACCATAGGCTTATAAATCATTTTGGGCCTTTTCGATGGTGGAACCCCTAGGTGATGAGGGTCATGTGGAATCTCACTTCATTCCGTTTGGATATAGTGTTAATCTTGTCGATTGCAAGATAGGTGCATGGTTTTGCGTCAAAGCGTACCATAGGCTCATAAATCATTTTGGGCCTTTTCGATGGAACTCCCTAGGTGATGTGGGTCATGTGGAATCTCACTTCTTTCCGTTTGGAGCAGTGTTAATGTCGGTGCAAGATAGGTGCATGGTTTTGCGCTAGATGTACCATAGGCTTACAAATCATTTTGGGCCTTTTGATGGAACCCCTAGGTGACGTGGGTCATGTGGAATCTCATCTTCTTTCCGTTTGGAGGCAGTGTTAATGTTGGTTGCAAGATAGGTGCATGGTTTTGCTCAGGCGTACCATAGGCTTATAAATCGTTTTGGGCCTTTTTCGATGGTACCACTAGGTGACGAGGCTCAAGTGGAAGCTCGTTTGACTTTTTGGATATAGTGCTAATCTTGGTGCAAGATAGGTGCATGGTTTGCGTAGAAGCGTACCATAGGCTCAAAATCATTTTGGGCCTTTTCGATGGAACTCCTAGGTGATGTGGGTCATGTGGAATCTCACTTCATTCCGTTTGGAGGCAGTGTTAATGTCGATGCAAGATAGGTGCATGGTTTTGCGCTAGATGTACCATAGGCTTACAAATCATTTTGGGCCTTTTTTTTGATGGAACCCCTAGGTGGCGTGGGTCATGTGGAATCTCGTTTCTTTCCTTTTGGATATAGTGTTAATGTTGGTGCAAGATAGGTGCATGGTTTTGCGCTAGATGTACCATAGGCTTACAAATCATTTTGGGCCTTTTGATGGAACCCCTAGGTGATGTGGGTCATGTGGAATCTCACTTCTTTCCGTTTGGAGGCAGTGTTGGTGTCGGTGCAAGATAGGTGCATGGTTTTGCGCTAGATGTACCATAGGCTCTTAAATCGTTTTGGGCCTTTTTTGATGGTACCACTAGGTGGCGAGGCTCAAGTGGAAGCTCATTTGACCTTTTCGGATATGGTGCTAATCTTGACACAAGATAGGTGCATGGTTTGCGTCAAAGCGTACCATTGGATCAGAAATCATTTTGGGCCTTTTTGATGGAACTCCTAGGTGATGTGGGTCATGTGGAATCTCACTTCATTCCGTTTGGAGATAGTGTTAGTGTCGGTGCAAGATAGGTGCATGGTTTTGCGCTAGATGTACCATAGGCTTACAAATCATTTTGGGCGCTTTTGATGGAACCCCTAGGTGACGTGGGTCATGTGGAATCTCACTTCTTTCCGTTTGGAGATAGTGTTGGTGTCGGTGCAAGATAGGTGCATGGTTTTGCGCTAGGCGTACCATAGGCTTATAAATCGTTTTGGGCCTTTTCGATGGTACCACTAGGTGATGAGGCTCAAGTGGAAGCTCGTTTTGGCCTTTTGGATATGGTGCTAATCTTGACACAAAGATAGGTGCATGGTTTGCGTCAAAGCGTACCATTGGATCGAAAATCATTTTGGGCCTTTTGATGGAACTCCTAGGTGATGTGGGTCATGTGGAATCTCACTTCATTCCGTTTGGAGGCAGTGTTAATGTCGGTGCAAGATAGGTGCATGGTTTTGCGCTAGATGTACCATAGGCTTATAAATCGTTTTGGGCCTTTTCGATGGTACCACTAGGTGGCGTGGGTCATGTGGAATCTCGTTCTTTCCGTTTTGGATATAGTGTTAATCTTGACACAAGATAGGTGCATGGTTTTGCGCTAGAAGCGTACCATAGGCTTATAAATCATTTTGGGCCTTTTCGATGGTACCACTAGGTGATGAGGGTCAAGTGGAAGCTCATTTCATTCCTTTTGGAGGATATAGTGTGCTAATCTTGGCGCAAGATAGGTGCATGGTTTTCGCTCAAATGTACCATAGGCTTAAAATCATTTTGGGCCTTTTGATGGAACTCCTAGGTGATGTGGGTCATGTGGAATCTCACTTCTTTCCGTTTGGAGAGCAGTGTTAATGTCGGTGCAAGATAGGTGCATGGTTTTGCGCTAGATGTACCATAGGCTCATAAATCGTTTTGGGCCTTTTCGATGGTACCACTAGGTGACGAGGCTCAAGTGGAAGCTCGTTTGGCCTTTTCGGATTATGGTGCTAATCTTGACACAAGATAGGTGCATGGTTTTGCGTCAAACGTACCATTGGATCGAAATCATTTTGGGCCTTTTTGATGGAACTCCTAGGTGATGTGGGTCATGTGGAATCTCACTTCATTCCGTTTGGAGATAGTGTTAGTGTTGGTTGCAAGATAGGTGCATGGTTTTGCGCTAGATGTACCATAGGCTTACAAATCATTTTGGGCCTTTTGATGGAACCCCTAGGTGATGTGGGTCATGTGGAATCTCGCTTCTTTCCGTTTGGAGAGCAGGTGTTGGTGTCGGTGCAAGATAGGTGCATGGTTTGCGCTAGATGCGTACGTACCATAGGCTTATAAATCATTTTGGGCCTTTTCGATGGTACCACTAGGTGACGAGGCTCAAGTGGAAGCTTCGTTTGACCTTTTGGATATGGTGCTAATCTTGACACAAGATAGGTGCATGGTTTGCGTCAAACGTACCATTGGATCAAAATCATTTTGGGCCTTTTGATGGAACTCCTAGGTGACGTGGGTCATGTGGAATCTCACTTCATTCCGTTTGGAGAGCAGTGTTAATGTGTCGGTTGCAAGATAGGTGCATGGTTTTGCGCTAGATGTACCATAGGCTTACAAATCATTTTGGGCCTTTTCGATGGAACCCCTAGGTGATGTGGGTCATGTGGAATCTCACTTCTTTTTCCGTTTGGAGCGGTGTTGGTGTCGGTGCAAGATAGGTGCATGGTTTTGCGCTAGGCGTACCATAGGCTTATAAATCGTTTTGGGCCGCGATCGATGGTACCACTAGGTGGCGAGGCTCAAGTGGAAGCTCGTTTTTTGGCCTTTTGGATATGGTGCTAATCTTGACACAAGATAGGTGCATGGTTTTGCGTCAAGCGTACCATAGGATCTCGAAATCATTTTGGGCCTTTTGATGGAACTCCTAGGTGATGTGGGTCATGTGGAATCTCACTTCTTTCCGTTTGGAGAGCAGTGTTAATGTCGGTGCAAGATAGGTGCATGGTTTTGCGCTAGATGTACCATAGGCTTATAAATCGTTTTGGGCCTTTTCGATGGTACCACTAGGTGGCGAGGGTCAAGTGGAAGCTCATTTCTGGCCTTTTGGATATAGTGCTAATCTTGACACAAGATAGGTGCATGGTTTTGCGTCAAAGCGTACCATTGGCTCGAAAATCATTTTGGGCCTTTTCGATGGAACTCCTAGGTGATGTGGGTCATGTGGAATCTCACTTCATTCCGTTTGGAGGCGAGTGTTAATGTCGGTGCAAGATAGGTGCATGGTTTTGCGCTAGATGTACCATAGGCTTACAAATCATTTTGGGCTTTTGATGGAACCCCTAGGTGATGTGGGTCATGTGGAATCTCGCTTCTTTCCGTTTGGAGCAGCAGTGTTGGTGTCGGTGCAAGATAGGTGCATGGTTTTGCGCTAGAGCGTACCATAGGCTTATAAATCGTTTTTGGCCCTTTCGATGGTACCACTAGGTGACGAGGGTCAAGTGGAAGCTTCGTTTTTTTTCTTTTGGTTTGATATGGTGCTAATCTTGACACAAGATAGGTGCATGGTTTTGCGCTAAGCGTACCATAGGCTTATAAATCATTTTGGGCCTTTTCGATGGTACCACTAGGTGATGTGGGTTCAAGTGGAATCTCACTTCATTCCTTTTGGATATAGTGTTAATCTTGGCACAAGATATAGGTGCATGGTTTGTGTCAAGCGTACCATAGGCTTACAAATCATTTTGGGCCTTTTCGATGGAACTCCCTAG
The DNA here is from genome assembly GCA_904845875.1 of Miscanthus lutarioriparius. NCBI lineage: Eukaryota > Viridiplantae > Streptophyta > Magnoliopsida > Poales > Poaceae > Miscanthus > Miscanthus lutarioriparius. The sequence continues at coordinate 66,670 of CAJGYO010000391.1, read as the reverse complement.
GTGTGTGGGTCATGTGGAATCTCACTTCTTTCCGTTTGGAGAGCAGTGTTGTTATGTCGGTGTGCAAGATAGGTGCATGGTTTTGCTAGGCGTACCATAGGCTCATAAATCGTTTTGGGCCTTTTCGATGGTACCACTAGGTGACGAGGCTCAAGTGGAAGCTTCGTTTGGCCTTTTTGGATATGGTGCTAATCTTGACACAAGATAGGTGCATGGTTTTGCGTCAAACGTACCATTGGATCGAAAATCATTTTGGGCCTTTTGATGGAACTCCTAGGTGACGTGGGTCATGTGGAATCTCACTTCATTCCGTTTGGAGGCAGTGTTGTTAGTGTCGGTGCAAGATAGGTGCATGGTTTTGCGCTAGATGTACCATAGGCTTACAAATCATTTTGGGCGCACCGATGGAACCCCTAGGTGGCGTGGGTCATGTGGAATCTCGCTTCTTTCCGTTTGGAGCAGTGTTGGTGTCGGTGCAAGATAGGTGCATGGTTTGCGCTAGATGTACCATAGGCTTATAAATCATTTTGGGCCTTTTCGATGGTACCACTAGGTGACGAGGCTCAAGTGGAAGCTTCGTTTGGCCTTTTGGATATGGTGCTAATCTTGACACAAGATAGGTGCAGGTTTTGCGTCAAGCGTACCATTGGATCTTAAAATCATTTTGGGCCTTTTGATGGAACTCCTAGGTGATGTGGGTCATGTGGAATCTCACTTCATTCCGTTTGGAGATAGTTAGTGTCGGTGCAAGATAGGTGCATGGTTTTGCGCTAGATGTACCATAGGCTTACAAATCATTTTGGGCCTTTTGATGGAACCCCTAGGTGACGTGGGTCATGTGGAATCTCGCTTCTTTCCGTTTGGAGCAGTGTTGGTGTCTTGACACAAGATAGGTGCATGGTTTGCGCTAGGCGTACCATAGGCTTATAAATCGTTTTGGGCCTTTTCGATGGTACCACTAGGTGACGAGGCTCAAGTGGAAGCTTCATTTTGGCCTTTTGGATATGGTGCTAATCTTGACAAAGATAGGTGCAGGTTTTGCGTCAAAAGTGTACCATAGGATCGAAAATCATTTTGGGCCTTTTGATGGAACTCCTAGGTGATGTGGGTCATGTGGAATCTCACTTCTTTCCGTTTGGAGATAGTGTTAATGTCGGTGCAAGATAGGTGCATGGTTTTGCGCTAGATGTACCATAGGCTTATAAATCATTTTGGGCCTTTCGATGGTACCACTAGGTGGCGAGGCTCAAGTGGAAGCTCGTTTGGCCTTTTGGATATAGTGCTAATCTTGACACAAGATAGGTGCATGGTTTGCGTCAAAGCGTACCATAGGATCGAAATCATTTTGGGCCTTTTGATGGAACTCCTAGGTGAGCGTGGGTCATGTGGAATCTCACTTCATTCCGTTTGGAGGCAGTGTTAATGTCGGTGCAAGATAGGTGCATGGTTTTGCGCTAGATGTACCATAGGCTTACAAATCATTTTGGGCCTTTTCGATGGAACCACTAGGTGACGTGGGGCTCATGTGGAATCTCATTTCTTTCCTTTTGGATATGTTGTGTAATCTTGGCGACAAGATAGGTGCATGGTTTTGCGCTAGGCGTACCATAGGCTTATAAATCATTTTGGGCCTTTTCGATGGTACCACTAGGTGATGAGGCTCAAGTGGAAGCTCACTTTGACCTTTTGGATATAGTGTTAATCTTGGCGCAAGATAGGTGCATGGTTTTGCGCTAAATGTACCATAGGCTCGAAATCATTTTGGGCCTTTTGATGGAACTCCCTAGGTGATGTGGGTCATGTGGAATCTCACTTCTTTCCGTTTGGAGACAGGTGTTGGTGTCGGTGCAAGATAGGTGCATGGTTTTGCGCTAGGCGTACCATAGGCTCATAAATCGTTTTGGGCCTTTTCGATGGTACCACTAGGTGATGAGGGTCAAGTGGAAGCTCGTTTTTGGCCTTTTTGGATATAGTGCTAATCTTGACACAAGATAGGTGCATGGTTTTGCGTCAAAGCGTACCATTGGATCGAAAATCATTTTGGGCCTTTTGATGGAACTCCTAGGTGGCGTGGGTCATGTGGAATCTCACTTCATTCCGTTTGGAGGCGGTGTTAATGTCGGTGCAAGATAGGTGCATGGTTTTGCGCTAGATGTACCATAGGCTTATAAATCGTTTTGGGCCTTTTCGATGGTACCACTAGGTGACGAGGGTCAAGTGGAAGCTCGTTTTGGCCTTTTGGGATATAGTGCTAATCTTGACACAAGATAGATAGGTGCATGGTTTTGCGTCAAAGCGTACCATAGGCTCAAAATCATTTTGGGCCTTTTCGATGGAACTCCTAGGTGAGGTGGGTCATGTGGAATCTCACTTCATTCCGTTTGGAGATGGTGTTAGTGTCGGTGCAAGATAGGTGCATGGTTTGCGCTAGATGTACCATAGGCTTACAAATCATTTTGGGCGCACCCGATGGAACCCCTAGGTGGCGTGGGTCATGTGGAATCTCGCTTCTTTCCGTTTGGAGACAGTGTTGGTGTCGGTGCAAGATAGGTGCATGGTTTTGCGCTAGGCGTACCATAGGCTTATAAATCATTTTGGGCCTTTTCGATGGTACCACTAGGTGAGCGAGGCTCAAGTGGAAGCTCGTTTGACCTTTTGGATATAGTGCTAATCTTGGCACAAGATATAGGTGCAGTTTTTGCAAGGCGTATACCATAGGCTTATAAATCATTTTGGGCCTTTTCGATGGAACCACTAGGTGATGTGGGGGTCATGTGGAATCTCACTTCATTCCGTTTGGATATAGTGTTAATCTTGGTGCAAGATAGGTGCATGGTTTTGCGCAAATGTACCATAGGCTCACAAATCATTTTGGGCCTTTTGATGGAACCCCTAGGTGATGTGGGTCATGTGGAATCTCACTTCTTTCCGTTTGGAGCAGGTGTTAATGTCGGTGCAAGATAGGTGCATGGTTTGCGCTAGGCGTACCATAGGCTCATAAATCGTTTTGGGCCTTTTCGATGGTACCACTAGGTGACGAGGCTCAAGTGGAAGCTTCGTTTTTTTCCTTTTGGATATAGTGCTAATCTTGGCGCAAGATAGGTGCATGGTTTTTCGTCAAATGCGTACCATAGGCTCAAAATCATTTTGGGCCTTTTGATGGAACTCCTAGGTGATGTGGGTCATGTGGAATCTCACTTCTTTCCGTTTGGAGGCAGTGTTAATGTCGGTGCAAATATAGGTGCATGGTTTTGCGCTAGGCGTACCATAGGCTTATAAATCATTTTGGGCCTTTTCGATGGTACCACTAGGTGAGCGAGGCTCAAGTGGAAGCTCGTTTTTTCCTTTTGGATATGGTGTTAATCTTGACACAAGATAGGTGCATGGTTTTTGCTCAAGCGTACCATTGGATCAAAATCATTTTGGGCGCACCGATGGAACTCCTAGGTGACGTGGGTCATGTGGAATCTCACTTCATTCCGTTTGGAGAGCAGTGTTAATGTCGGTGCAAAGATAGGTGCATGGTTTTGCGCTAGATGTACCATGAGGCTTACAAATCATTTTGGGCCTTTGATGGAACCCCTAGGTGGCGTGGGTCATGTGGAATCTCACTTCTTTCCGTTTGAAGAGCAGTGTTGGTGTCGGTGCAAGATAGGTGCATGGTTTTGCGCTAGATGCGTACCATAGGCTTATAAATCGTTTTGGGCCTTTTCGATGGTACCACTAGGTGATGAGGGTCAAGTGGAAGCTTCGTTTGACCTTTTGGATATAGTGCTAATCTTGAAGCAAAGATAGGTGCATGGTTTTGCGCTAAGCGTACCATAGGCTTATAAATCATTTTGGGCCTTTTCGATGGTACCACTAGGTGATGAGGGTCAAGTGGAATCTCACTTCATTCCTTTTGGATATAGTGTTAATCTTGGCGCAAGCAAGATAGGTGCATGGTTTTGCGTCAAATGTACCATAGGCTTACAAATCATTTTGGGCCTTTTCGATGGAACTCCTAGGTGATGTGGGTCATGTGGAATCTCACTTCTTTCCGTTTGGAGCAGTGTTGGTGTCGGTGCAAGATAGGTGCATGGTTTTGCGCTAGGCGTACCATAGGCTCATAAATCGTTTTGGGCCTTGATCGATGGTACCACTAGGTGAGCGAGGCTCAAGTGGAAGCTCGTTTTGGCCTTTTGAATATGGTGCTAATCTTGACATAAGATAGGTGCAGGTTTTGCGTCAAACGTACCATTGGATCAAAATCATTTTGGGCCAAACCGATGGAACTCCTAGGTGATGTGGGTCATGTGGAATCTCACTTCATTCCGTTTGGAGGCAGTGTTAGTGTCGGTGCAAGATAGGTGCATGGTTTTGCGCTAGATGTACCATAGGCTTACAAATCATTTTGGGCCTTTTGATGGAACCCCTAGGTGACGTGGGTCATGTGGAATCTCGCTTCTTTCCGTTTGGAGCAGGTGTTGGTGTCGGTGCAAGATAGGTGCATGGTTTGCGCTAGGCGTACCATAGGCTTATAAATCATTTTGGGCCTTTTCGATGATGGTACCACTAGGTGACGAGGCTCAAGTGGAAGCTCGTTTTGGCCTTTTGGATATGGTGCTAATCTTGACACAAGATAGGTGCAGGTTTTGCGTCAAAGCGTACCATTGGATCGAAAATCATTTTGGGCGCTTTGATGGAACTCCTAGGTGAGCGTGGGTCATGTGGAATCTCACTTCATTCCGTTTGGAGAGATGTGTTAATGTCGGTGCAAGATAGGTGCATGGTTTGCGCTAGATGTACCATAGGCTTACAAATCATTTTGGGCCTTTTGATGGAACCCCTAGGTGGCGTGGGTCATGTGGAATCTCGCTTCTTTCCGTTTGGAGAGCAGGTGTTGGTGTCGGTGCAAGATAGGTGCATGGTTTTGCGCTAGGCGTACCATAGGCTTATAAATCGTTTTGGGCCTTTTCGATGGTACCACTAGGTGACGAGGGCTCAAGTGGAAGCTCATTTTGGCCTTTTTTGGATATAGTGCTAATCTTGACACAAGATAGGTGCACGGTTTTCGTCAAGCGTACCATTGGATCAATCATCATTTTGGGCCTTTTGATGGAACTCCTAGGTGATGTGGGTCATGTGGAATCTCACTTCATTCCGTTTGGAGAGCAGTGTTAATGTCGGTGCAAGATAGGTGCATGGTTTTGCGCTAGATGTACCATAGGCTTATAAATCATTTTGGGCCTTTTGATGGTACCCCTAGGTGGCGAGGCTCAAGTGGAAGCTCGTTTGGCCTTTTGGATATGGTGCTAATCTTGGCACAAGATAGGTGCATGGTTTTGCGTCAAGCGCGTACCATAGGCTCATAAAAATCATTTTGGGCCTTTTGATGGAACTCCTAGGTGATGTGGGTCATGTGGAATCTCACTTCATTCCGTTTGGAGCAGTGTTAATGTCGGTGCAAGATAGGTGCATGGTTTGCGCTAGAAGTACCATAGGCTTATAAATCATTTTGGGCGCATCGATGGAACCCCTAGGTGACGTGGGTCATGTGGAATCTCACTTCTTTCCGTTTTGGATATAGTGTTAATGTCGGTGCAAGATAGGTGCATGGTTTTGCGCTAGATGTACCATAGGCTTATAAATCATTTTGGGCCTTTTCGATGGTACCACTAGGTGATGAGGGTCAAGTGGAATCTCGTTTGGCCTTTTTGGATATAGTGTTAATCTTGGCATTAAGATAGGTGCATGGTTTTGCGTCAAGCGTACCATAGGCTTACAAATCATTTTGGGCCTTTTGATGGAACTCCCTAGGTGATGTGGGTCATGTGGAATCTCACTTCTTTCCGTTTGGAGACAGTGTTAATGTCGGTGCAAGATAGGTGCATGGTTTGCGCTAGATGTACCATAGGCTCATAAATCGTTTTGGGCCTTTTCGATGGTACCACTAGGTGACGAGGCTCAAGTGGAAGCTTCGTTTTGGCCTTTTGGATATAGTGCTAATCTTGACACAAGATAGGTGCATGGTTTTGCGTCAAACGTACCATAGGCTCAAAATCATTTTGGGCCTTTTGATGGAACTCCTAGGTGATGGGTCATGTGGAATCTCACTTCTTTCCGTTTGGAGCAGTGTTAATGTCGGTGCAAGATAGGTGCATGGTTTTGCGCTAGATGTACCATAGGCTTATAAATCGTTTTGGGCGCGATCGATGGTACCACTAGGTGACGAGGCTCAAGTGGAAGCTCGTTTTTCCCTTTGGATATAGTGCTAATCTTGACACAAGATAGGTGCATGGTTTGCGTCAAAGCGTACCATTGGCTCGAAAATCATTTTGGGCCTTTTCGATGGAACTCCTAGGTGAGCGTGGGTCATGTGGAATCTCACTTCATTCCGTTTGGAGATAGTGTTAATGTCGGTGCAAGATAGGTGCATGGTTTTGCGCTAGATGTACCATAGGCTTACAAATCATTTTGGGCCTTTTGATGGAACCCCTAGGTGGCGTGGGTCATGTGGAATCTCGCTTCTTTCCGTTTGGAGGCGGTGTTGGTGTCGGTGCAAGATAGGTGCATGGTTTTGCGCTAGGCGTACCATAGGCTTATAAATCGTTTTGGGCCTTTTCGATGGTACCACTAGGTGACGAGGCTCAAGTGGAAGCTCGTTTGGCCTTTTGGATATAGTGCTAATCTTGACACAAGATAGGTGCATGGTTTTGCGTCAGGCGTACCATAGGCTTATAAATCATTTTGGGCCTTTTCGATGGAACCACTAGGTGATGTGGGTCATGTGGAATCTCACTTCATTCCTTTTTGGATATAGTGTAATCTTGATTGCAAGATAGGTGCATGGTTTTGCATCAAGCGTACCATAGGCTTACAAATCATTTTGGGCCTTTTGATGGAACTCCTAGGTGATGTGGGTCATGTGGAATCTCACTTCTTTCCGTTTGGAGAGCAGTGTTGGTGTCGGTGCAAGATAGGTGCATGGTTTGCGCTAGGCGTACCATAGGCTTATAAATCGTTTTGGGCGCGATCGATGGTACCACTAGGTGACGAGGCTCAAGTGGAAGCTCGTTTGGCCTTTTGGATATAGTGCTAATCTTGGCGCAAAGATAGGTGCATGGTTTTGCGTCAAATGTACCATAGGCTCGAAATCATTTTGGGCCTTTTGATGGAACTCCTAGGTGATGTGGGTCATGTGGAATCTCACTTCTTTCCGTTTGGAGCAGTGTTAATGTCGGTGCAAGATAGGTGCATGGTTTTGCGCTAGGCGTACCATAGGCTCATAAATCATTTTGGGCCTTTCGATGGTACCACTAGGTGGTGAGCGAGGCTCAAGTGGAAGCTCGTTTGGCCTTTTTCGGATATGGTGCTAATCTTGACACAAGATAGGTGCATGGTTTGCGTCAAGCGTACCATTGGATCAAAATCATTTTGGGCCTTTTGATGGAACTCCTAGGTGGCGTGGGTCATGTGGAATCTCACTTCATTCCGTTTGGAGATAGTGTTAGTGTCGGTGCAAGATAGGTGCATGGTTTTGCGCTAGATGTACCATAGGCTTACAAATCATTTTGGGCCTTTTGATGGAACCCCTAGGTGGCGTGGGTCATGTGGAATCTCACTTCTTTCCGTTTGAAGAGCAGTGTTGGTGTCGGTGCAAGATAGGTGCATGGTTTTGCGCTAGGCGTACCATAGGCTTATAAATCGTTTTGGGCCTTTTCGATGGTACCACTAGGTGATGAGGCTCAAGTGGAAGCTCGTTTTGACCTTTTCGGATATAGTGCTAATCTTGACACAAGATAGGTGCATGGTTTTGCGCTAGGCGTACCATAGGCTTATAAATCATTTTGGGCCTTTTCGATGGTACCACTAGGTGATGAGGGGTCAAGTGGAAGCTCACGTTTTCCCTTTTTGGATATAGTGTTAATCTTGGCGCAAAGATAGGTGCATGGTTTGTGCTCAAGCGTACCATAGGCTTAAAATCATTTTGGGCCTTTTGATGGAACTCCCTAGGTGATGTGGGTCATGTGGAATCTCACTTCTTTCCGTTTGGAGGCAGTGTTAATGTCGGTGCAAGATAGGTGCATGGTTTTGCGCTAGGCGTACCATAGGCTCATAAATCGTTTTGGGCCTTTTCGATGGTACCACTAGGTGACGAGGCTCAAGTGGAAGCTCATTTTGGCCTTTTTGGATATGGTGCTAATCTTGACACAAGATAGGTGCATGGTTTTGTCAAACGTCAAACATACGTACCATTGGATCAAAATCATTTTGGGCAAACCTATGGAACTCCTAGGTGGCGTGGGTCATGTGGAATCTCACTTCATTCCGTTTGGAGATAGTGTTAGTGTCGATTGCAAAGATAGGTGCATGGTTTTGCGCTAGATGTACCATAGGCTTACAAAATCATTTTGGGCCTTTTCGATGGAACCCCTAGGTGACGTGGGTCATGTGGAATCTCGCTTCTTTCCGTTTGGAGGCAGTGTTGGTGTCGGTGCAAGATAGGTGCATGGTTTGCGCTAGGCGTACCATAGGCTTATAAATCATTTTGGGCCTTTCGATGGTACCACTAGGTGATGAGGCTCAAGTGGAAGCTCGTTTTGGCCTTTTGGATATAGTGCTAATCTTGACACAAGATAGGTGCATGGTTTGCGTCAAGCGTACCATTGGCTCGAAAATCATTTTGGGCCTTTTGATGGAACTCCTAGGTGATGTGGGTCATGTGGAATCTCACTTCTTTCCGTTTGGAGCAGTGTTAATGTCGGTGCAAGATAGGTGCATGGTTTAAGCGCTAGATGTACCATAGGCTTACAAATCGTTTTGGGCCTTTTCGATGGTACCACTAGGTGGCGAGGCTCAAGTGGAAGCTCGTTTTTCTTTTTGGATATAGTGCTAATCTTGACACAAGATAGGTGCATGGTTTTGCGTCAAGCGTACCATAGGCTCATAAATCATTTTGGGCTTTCGATGGAACTCCTAGGTGAGGTGGGTCATGTGGAATCTCACTTCATTCCGTTTGGAGATATAGTGTTAGTGTCGGTGCAAGATAGGTGCATGGTTTGCGCTAGATGTACCCATAGGCTTACAAATCATTTTGGGCCTTTTGATGGAACCCCTAGGTGACGTGGGTCATGTGGAATCTCGCTTCTTTCCGTTTGGAGAGCGGTGTTGGTGTCGGTGCAAGATAGGTGCATGGTTTTGCGCTAGATGTACCATAGGCTTATAAATCGTTTTGGGCCTTTTCGATGGTACCACTAGGTGATGAGGCTCAAGTGGAAGCTCGTTTGACCTTTTGGATATGGTGCTAATCTTGGCACAAGATAGGTGCAGGTTTTGCGTCAAACGTACCATAGGCATACCATAGGCTTAAAATCATTTTGGGCCTTTTCGATGGAACTCCTAGGTGATGTGGGTCAAGTGGAATCTCACTTCATTCCGTTTGGAGGATGTTGCTAATCTTGGTGCAAGATAGGTGCATGGTTTGCGCTAGATGTACCATAGGCTTACAAATCATTTTGGGCCTTTTGATGGAACCCTAGGTGATGTGGGTCATGTGGAATCTCACTTCTTTCCGTTTGGAGCAGTGTTGGTGTCGGTGCAAGATAGGTGCATGGTTTTGCGCTAGGCGTACCATAGGCTCGAAATCATTTTGGGCCTTTTCGATGGTACCACTAGGTGATGAGGCTCAAGTGGAAGCTTCGTTTGGCCTTTTGGATATAGTGCTAATCTTGACAAGATAGGTGCATGTTTTGCGTCAAATGTACCATAGGCTCGAAAATCATTTTGGGCCTTTTGATGGAACTCCTAGGTGATGTGGGTCATGTGGAATCTCACTTCTTTCCGTTTGGAGCAGTGTTAATGTCGGTTGCAAGATAGGTGCATGGTTTTGCGCTAGATGTACCATAGGCTCATAAATCGTTTTGGGCCTTTGGCTTCGATGGTACCACTAGGTGATGAGGCTCAAGTGGAAGCTCGTTTTGGCCTTTTGGATATGGTGCTAATCTTGACACAAGATAGGTGCATGGTTTTGCGTCAAACGTACCATTGGATCGAAAATCATTTTGGGCCTTTTGATGGAACTCCTAGGTGGCGTGGGTCATGTGGAATCTCACTTCATTCCGTTTGGAGAGCAGGTGTTAATGTCGGTGCAAGATAGGTGCATGGTTTTGCGCTAGATGTACCATAGGCTTACAAATCATTTTGGGCCTTTTGATGGAACCCCTAGGTGGCGTGGGTCATGTGGAATCTCGCTTCTTTCCGTTTGAGATGGTGTTGGTGTCGGTGCAAGATAGGTGCATGGTTTTGCGCTAGGCGTACCATAGGCTTATAAATCGTTTTGGGCCTTTTCGATGGTACCACTAGGTGACGAGGCTCAAGTGGAAGCTCGTTTTGGCCTTTTGGATATAGTGCTAATCTTGAAGCAAGATAGGTGCATGGTTTTGCGCAAGGCGTACCATAGGCTTATAAATCATTTTGGGCCTTTTCGATGGTACCCCTAGGTGATGAGTGGGTCATGTGGAATCTCGTTCATTCCTTTTGGATATAGTGTTAATCTTGGTGCAAGATAGGTGCATGGTTTGCGTCAAGCGTACCATAGGCTTGAAATCATTTTGGGCCTTTCGATGGAACTCCCTAGGTGATGTGGGTCATGTGGAATCTCACTTCTTTCCGTTTGGAGAGCAGTGTTAATGTCGGTGCAAGATAGGTGCATGGTTTTGCGCTAGGCGTACCATAGGCTCATAAATCGTTTTGGGCCTTTTCGATGGTACCACTAGGTGACGAGGCTCAAGTGGAAGCTTCGTTTTTCCTTTTGGGATATGGTGCTAATCTTGACACAAGATAGGTGCATGGTTTGCGTCAAACGTACCATTGGATCGAAAATCATTTTGGGCCTTTTCGATGGAACTCCTAGGTGGCGTGGGTCATGTGGAATCTCACTTCATTCCGTTTGGAGATAGTGTTAGTGTCGGTTGCAAGATAGGTGCATGGTTTGCGCTAGATGTACCATAGGCTTACAAATCATTTTGGGCCTTTTGATGGAACCCCTAGGTGACGTGGGTCATGTGGAATCTCGCTTCTTTTTCCGTTTGGAGGCAGTGTTGGTGTCGGTGCAAGATAGGTGCATGGTTTTGCGCTAGGCGTACCATAGGCTTATAAATCGTTTTGGGCCTTTTTCGATGGTACCACTAGGTGATGAGGCTCAAGTGGAAGCTCGTTTTGGCCTTTTGGATATGGTGCTAATCTTGACACAAGATAGGTGCGGTTTTGCGTCAAGCGTACCATTGGATCGAAAAATCATTTTGGGCCTTTGATGGAACTCCTAGGTGACGTGGGTCATGTGGAATCTCACTTCATTCCGTTTGGAGCGGTGTTAGTGTCGGTGCAAGATAGGTGCATGGTTTTGCGCTAGATGTACCATAGGCTTACAAATCATTTTGGGCCTTTTGATGGAACCCCTAGGTGATGTGGGTCATGTGGAATCTCTTCTTTCCGTTTGGAGATAGTGTTGGTGTCGGTGCAAGATAGGTGCATGGTTTTGCGCTAGACGTACCATAGGCTTATAAATCATTTTGGGCCGCGATCGATGGGTACCACTAGGTGACGAGGCTCAAGTGGAAGCTCATTTGGCCTTTTCGGATATAGTGCTAATCTTGGCACAAGATAGGTGCATGGTTTTGCGTCAAACGTACCATTGGGCTCAAAATCATTTTGGGCCTTTTGATGGAACTCCCTAGGTGATGTGGGTCATGTGGAATCTCACTTCTTTCCGTTTGGAGGCAGGTGTTAATGTCGGTGCAAGATAGGTGCATGGTTTGCGCTAGATGTACCATAGGCTTATAAATCGTTTTGGGCCTTTTCGATGGTACCACTAGGTGACGAGGCTCAAGTGGAAGCTTCGTTTTTCCTTTTGGATATAGTGCTAATCTTGGCACAAGATAGGTGCATGGTTTTGCGTCAAGCGTACCATAGGCTCGAAAATCATTTTGGGCCTTTTGATGGAACTCCTAGGTGATGTGGGTCATGTGGAATCTCACTTCATTCCGTTTGGAGGCAGTGTTAATGTCGGTGCAAGATAGGTGCATGGTTTGCGCTAGATGTACCATAGGCTTACAAATCATTTTGGGCCTTTTGATGGAACCCCTAGGTGGCGTGGGTCATGTGGAATCTCTTCTTCTTTCCGTTTGGAGAGCGGTGTTGGTGTCGGTGCAAGATAGGTGCATGGTTTTGCGCTAGATGTACCATAGGCTTATAAATCATTTTGGGCCTTTTCGATGGTACCACTAGGTGATGAGGCTCAAGTGGAAGCTCGTTTGACCTTTTGGATATAGTGCTAATCTTGACACAAAGATAGGTGCATGGTTTGCGCTAAACGTACCATAGGCTTATAAATCATTTTGGGCCTTTTCGATGGAACCACTAGGTGATGTGGGTCATGTGGAATCTCACTTCATTCCGTTTGGATATAGTGTTAATCTTGGTGCAAGATAGGTGCATGGTTTGCGCTAAGCGTACCATAGGCTTACAATCATTTTGGGCCTTTTGATGGAACTCCCTAGGTGATGTGGGTCATGTGGAATCTCTTCTTCTTTCCGTTTGGAGCAGGTGTTAATGTCGGTGCAAGATAGGTGCATGGTTTTGCGCTAGGCGTACCATAGGCTCATAAATCGTTTTGGGCCTTTTCGATGGTACCACTAGGTGACGAGGCTCAAGTGGAAGCTCGTTTGGCCCTTTTGGATATAGTGCTAATCTTGACACAAGATAGGTGCATGGTTTTTGCGTCAAATGTACCATAGGCTCGAAATCATTTTGGGCCTTTTGATGGAACTCCTAGGTGATGTGGGTCATGTGGAATCTCACTTCTTTCCGTTTGGAGAGCAGTGTTAATGTCGGTGCAAGATAGGTGCATGGTTTGCGCTAGGCGTACCATAGGCTCATAAATCGTTTTGGGCCTTTTGATGGTACCACTAGGTGACGAGGCTCAAGTGGAAGCTTCGTTTGACCTTTTTCGATATATGGTGCTAATCTTGACATTAAGATAGGTGCATGTTTGCGTCAAAAGCGTACCATTGGATCAAAAATCATTTTTGGGCCTTTTGATGGAACTCCTAGGTGGCGTGGGTCATGTGGAATCTCACTTCATTCCGTTTGGAGCGGTGTTAATGTCGGTGCAAGATAGGTGCATGGTTTTGCGCTAGATGTACCATAGGCTTACAAATCATTTTGGGCCTTTTGGAATGGAACCCCTAGGTGGCGTGGGTCATGTGGAATCTCACTTCTTTCCGTTTGGAGAGCGGTGTTGGTGTCGGTGCAAGATAGGTGCATGGTTTGCGCTAGGCGTACCATAGGCTTATAAATCATTTTTGGGCCTTTTCGATGGTACCACTAGGTGACGAGGCTCAAGTGGAAGCTCGTTTTGACCTTTTGGATATGGTGCTAATCTTGACACAAAGATAGGTGCATGGTTTGCGTCAAAGCGTACCATTGGATCAAAATCATTTTGGGCCTTTTGATGGAACTCCTAGGTGATGTGGGTCATGTGGAATCTCACTTCATTCCGTTTGGAGAGCGGTGTTAATGTCGGTGCAAAGATAGGTGCATGGTTTTGCGCTAGATGTACCATAGGCTTACAAATCATTTTGGGCCTTTTGATGATGGAACCCCTAGGTGATGTGGGTCATGTGGAATCTCACTTCTTTCCGTTTGGAGCAGTGTTGGTGTCGGTGCAAGATAGGTGCATGGTTTTGCGCTAGGCGTACCATAGGCTTATAAATCGTTTTGGGCCTTTCGATGGTACCACTAGGTGATGAGGCTCAAGTGGAAGCTCGTTTGGCCTTTTTGGATATATGGTGCTAATCTTGACACAAGATAGGTGCATGGTTTGCGTCAAAGCGTACCATTGGATCGAAATCATTTTGGGCCTTTTGATGGAACTCCTAGGTGATGTGGGTCATGTGGAATCTCACTTCATTCCGTTTGGAGCAGTGTTGAGTGTCGGTGCAAGATAGGTGCATGGTTTTGCGCTAGATGTACCATAGGCTTACAAATCATTTTGGGCCTTTTCGATGGAACCCCTAGGTGGCGTGGGTCATGTGGAATCTCGCTTCTTTCCGTTTGGAGATAGTGTTGGTGTCGGTGCAAGATAGGTGCATGGTTTTGCGCTAGGCGTACCATAGGCTTATAAATCATTTTGGGCCTTTTCGATGGTACCACTAGGTGACGAGGGTCAAGTGGAAGCTCGTTTCATTCTTTTTGGATATAGTGCTAATCTTGGCACAAGATAGGTGCATGGTTTGCGTCAAAGCGTACCATAGGCTCGGAAATCATTTTGGGCCTTTTGATGGAACTCCTAGGTGATGTGGGTCATGTGGAATCTCACTTCATTCCGTTTGGAGAGCAGTGTTAGTGTCGGTGCAAGATAGGTGCATGGTTTTGCTAGATGTACCATAGGCTTACAAATCATTTTGGGCCTTTTCCCGATGGAACCCCTAGGTGGCGTGGGTCATGTGGAATCTCGCTTCTTTCCGTTTGGAGCAGGTGTTGGTGTCGGTGCAAGATAGGTGCATGGTTTTGCGCTAGAAGCGTACCATAGGCTTTCAAATCATTTTGGGCCTTTTCGATGGAACCACTAGGTGATGAGGGTCAAGTGGAAGCTCGTTTGACCTTTTTGGATATAGTGCTAATCTTGGCCAAGATAGGTGCATGGTTTGCGCTAGATGTACCATAGGCTTATAAATCATTTTGGGCCTTTTCGATGGAACCCCTAGGTGATGTGGGTCATGTGGAATCTCACTTCTTTCCGTTTGGAGCAGTGTTAATGTCGGTGCAAAATAGATAGGTGCATGGTTTTGCGCTAGACGTACCATAGGCTTATAAATTGTTTTGGGCCTTTCGATGGTACCACTAGGTGATGAGGGTCAAGTGGAAGCTCGTTTGGCCTTTTTTGATATGGAGTGTGCTAATCTTGACACAAGATAGGTGCATGGTTTTGCGTCAAGCGTACCATAGGCTCAAAATCATTTTGGGCCTTTTGATGGAACTCCTAGGTGATGTGGGTCATGTGGAATCTCACTTCTTTCCGTTTGGAGCGGTGTTAATGTCGGGTGCAAGATAGGTGCATGGTTTTGCGCTAGATGTACCATAGGCTCATAAATCGTTTTGGGCCTTTTCGATGGTACCACTAGGTGGCGAGAGGCTCAAGTGGAAGCTTGTTTTGGCCTTTTGGATATAGTGCTAATCTTGGCACAAGATAGGTGCATGGTTTTGCGTCAAACGTACCATAGGCTCATAAATCATTTTGGGCCTTTTTGATGGAACTCCTAGGTGATGTGGGTCATGTGGAATCTCACTTCATTCCGTTTGGAGAGCAGGTGTTAATGTCGGTGCAAGATAGGTGCATGGTTTGCGCTAGATGTACCATAGGCTTACAAATCATTTTGGGCCTTTTGATGGAACCCCTAGGTGGCGTGGGTCATGTGGAATCTCACTTCTTTCCGTTTGGAGATAGGTGTTGGTGTCGGTGCAAGATAGGTGCATGGTTTGCGCTAGGCGTACCATAGGCTTATAAATCGTTTTGGGCCTTGATCGATGGTACCACTAGGTGACGAGGCTCAAGTGGAAGCTCGTTTGGCCTTTTCGGATATGGTGCTAATCTTGACACAAGATAGGTGCATGGTTTTGCGTCAAACGTACCATTGGATCGAAAAATCATTTTGGGCCTTTTGATGGAACTCCTAGGTGACGTGGGTCATGTGGAATCTCACTTCATTCCGTTTGGAGGCAGTGTTAGTGTCGGTTGCAAGATAGGTGCATGGTTTTGCGCTAGATGTACCATAGGCTTACAAATCATTTTGGGCCTTTTCGATGGAACCCCTAGGTGATGTGGGTCATGTGGAATCTCACTTCTTTCCGTTTGGAGCAGGTGTTGGTGTTGGTGCAAGATAGGTGCATGGTTTTGCGCTAGGCGTACCATAGGCTTATAAATCATTTTGGGCCTTTTCGATGGTACCACTAGGTGACGAGGCTCAAGTGGAAGCTTCGTTTGGCCTTTTTGGATATAGTGCTAATCTTGACACAAGATAGGTGCATGGTTTTGCGTCAAACGCGTACCATAGGCTCGAAAATCATTTTGGGCCTTTTCGATGGAACTCCTAGGTGAGGTGGGTCATGTGGAATCTCACTTCATTCCGTTTGGAGATAGTGTTAATGTCGGTGCAAGATAGGTGCATGGTTTTGCGCTAGATGTACCATAGGCTTACAAATCATTTTGGGCCTTTTCGATGGAACCCCTAGGTGACGTGGGTCATGTGGAATCTCACTTCTTTCCGTTTGGAGATAGGTGTTGGTGTCGGTGCAAGATAGGTGCATGGTTTTGCGCTAGGCGTACCATAGGCTTATAAATCATTTTTGGGCCTTGATCGATGGTACCACTAGGTGATGAGGCTCAAGTGGAAGCTCGTTTGACCTTTTGGATATGGTGCTAATCTTGACACAAGATAGGTGCATGGTTTTGCGTCAAACGTATACCATTGGATCAAAATCATTTTGGGCCTTTTGATGGAACTCCTAGGTGACGTGGGTCATGTGGAATCTCACTTCATTCCGTTTGGAGGCAGTGTTAATGTCGGTGCAAGATAGGTGCATGGTTTTGCGCTAGATGTACCATAGGCTTACAAATCATTTTGGGCGCTTTTCCCGATGGAATGGAACCCCTAGGTGGCGTGGGTCATGTGGAATCTCGCTTCTTTCCGTTTGGAGAGCAGTGTTGGTGTCGGTGCAAGATAGGTGCATGGTTTTGCGCTAGGCGTACCATAGGCTTATAAATCATTTTGGGCCTTGATCGATGGTACCACTAGGTGACGAGGCTCAAGTGGAAGCTCGTTTGGCCTTTTGGATATAGTGCTAATCTTGGCCACAAGATAGGTGCATGGTTTGCGTCAAGCGTACCATAGGCTCAGAAATCATTTTGGGCCTTTTGATGGAACTCCTAGGTGAGTGGGTCATGTGGAATCTCACTTCATTCCGTTTGGAGCGATGTTTAGTGTCGGTGCAAGATAGGTGCATGGTTTTGCGCTAGATGTACCATAGGCTTACAAATCATTTTGGGCCTTTTCGATGGAACCCCTAGGTGACGTGGGTCATGTGGAATCTCGCTTCTTTCCGTTTGGAGGCAGTGTTGGTGTTGGTGCAAGATAGGTGCATGGTTTTGCGCTAGACGTACCATAGGCTTATAAATCATTTTGGGCCTTTTCGATGGTACCACTAGGTGATGAGGGTCAAGTGGAAGCTCATTTCATTCCTTTTGGGATATAGTGTTAATCTTGGCACAAGATAGGTGCATGGTTTTGCGCTAGATGTACCATAGGCTTATAAATCATTTTGGGCCTTTTCGATGGAACCCCTAGGTGATGAGTGGGTCATGTGGAATCTCACTTCTTTCCGTTTGATATAGTGTTAATGTTGGTGCAAGATAGGTGCATGGTTTTGCGCTAGGCGTACCATAGGCTTATAAATCATTTTGGGCCTTTTCGATGGTACCACTAGGTGATGAGGGTTCAAGTGGAAGCTCACTTTGACCTTTTGGATATAGTGCTAATCTTGGCACAAGATAGGTGCATGGTTTGCGTCAAAGCGTACCATAGGCTTACAAATCATTTTGGGCCTTTTGATGGAACTCCTAGGTGATGTGGGTCATGTGGAATCTCACTTCTTTCCGTTTGGAGAGCAGTGTTAATGTCGGTTGCAAGATAGGTGCATGGTTTTGCGCTAGATGTACCATAGGCTTATAAATCGTTTTGGGCCTTTTCGATGGTACCACTAGGTGGTGGAGGGTCAAGTGGAAGCTTCGTTTGGCCTTTTGAGATATAGTGCTAATCTTGACACAAGATAGGTGCATGGTTTGCGTCAAACGTACCATAGGCTCAAAATCATTTTGGGCCTTTTCGATGGAACTCCTAGGTGATGTGGGTCATGTGGAATCTCACTTCATTCCGTTTGGAGCAGCAGTGTTAATGTCGGTGCAAGATAGGTGCATGGTTTTGCGCTAGATGTACCATAGGCTTACAAATCATTTTGGGCCTTTTGATGGAACCCCTAGGTGATGTGGGTCATGTGGAATCTCACTTCTTTCCGTTTTGGAGAGCAGTGTTGGTGTCGGTGCAAGATAGGTGCATGGTTTTGCGCTAGGCGTACCATAGGCTTATAAATCGTTTTGGGCCTTGATCGATGGTACCACTAGGTGACGAGGCTCAAGTGGAAGCTCGTTTGACCTTTTGGATATGGTGCTAATCTTGACACAAGATAGGTGCATGGTTTTGCGTCAAACGTACCATTGGATCAAAATCATTTTGGGCCTTTTGATGGAACTCCTAGGTGACGTGGGTCATGTGGAATCTCACTTCATTCCGTTTGGAGCGGTGTTAGTGTGTCGGTGCAAGATAGGTGCATGGTTTTGCTAGAGATGTACCATAGGCTTACAAATCATTTTGGGCGCTTTTGATGGAACCCCTAGGTGGCGTGGGTCATGTGGAATCTCGCTTCTTTCCGTTTGGAGCAGGTGTTGGTGTCGGTGCAAGATAGGTGCATGGTTTGCGCTAGGCGTACCATAGGCTTATAAATCATTTTGGGCCTTGATCGATGGTACCACTAGGTGATGAGGCTCAAGTGGAAGCTCGTTTGGCCTTTTGGATATAGTGCTAATCTTGACACAAGATAGGTGCAGGTTTGCGTCAAACGTACCATAGGCTCAAAATCATTTTGGGCCTTTTGATGGAACTCCTAGGTGAGGTGGGTCATGTGGAATCTCACTTCATTCCGTTTGGAGAGCAGTGTTAAGTGTCGGTGCAAGATAGGTGCATGGTTTTGCGCTAGATGTACCATAGGCTTACAAATCATTTTGGGCCTTTTGATGGAACCCCTAGGTGGCGTGGGTCATGTGGAATCTCGCTTCTTTCCGTTTGGAGCAGTGTTGGTGTCGGTGCAAGATAGGTGCATGGTTTTGCGCTAGAGCGTACCATAGGCTTATAAATCGTTTTTGGGCCTTTTCGATGGTACCACTAGGTGACGAGGCTCAAGTGGAAGCTCATTTGACCTTTTTGGATATAGTGCTAATCTTGGCGCAAGATAGGTTGCATGGTTTTGCGTCAAATGTACCATAGGCTTATAAATCATTTTGGGCCTTTTGATGGAACTCCTAGGTGATGTGGGTCATGTGGAATCTCACTTCTTTCCGTTTGGAGCAGTGTTAATGTCGGTGCAAGATAGGTGCATGGTTTTGCGCTAGGCGTACCATAGGCTTATAAATCGTTTTGGGCCTTTTCGATGGTACCACTAGGTGATGAGGGTCAAGTGGAAGCTTCGTTTCTTTCCTTTTGGATATAGTGCTAATCTTGACGGTGCAAGATAGGTGCATGGTTTGCGTCAAACGTACCATAGGCTCGAAAATCATTTTGGGCCTTTTCGATGGAACTCCTAGGTGATGTGGGTCATGTGGAATCTCACTTCATTCCGTTTGGAGATATATGTTAATGTCGGTGCAAGATAGGTGCATGGTTTTGCGCTAGATGTACCATAGGCTTACAAATCATTTTGGGCCTTTTCGATGGAACCCCTAGGTGATGTGGGTCATGTGGAATCTCGCTTCTTTCCGTTTGGAGAGCAGTGTTGGTGTGTCGGTGCAAGATAGGTGCATGGTTTTGCGCTAGGCGTACCATAGGCTTATAAATCGTTTTGGGCCTTTTCGATGGTACCACTAGGTGATGAGGCTCAAGTGGAAGCTCGTTTGACCTTTTGGATATAGTGCTAATCTTGACACAAGAGATAGGTGCATGGTTTTGTCAAAGCGTACCATAGGCTCGAAAAATCATTTTGGGCCTTTTTTGATGGAACTCCTAGGTGAGCGTGGGTCATGTGGAATCTCACTTCATTCCGTTTGGAGAGCAGTGTTAGTGTCGGTGCAAGATAGGTGCATGGTTTTGCGCTAGATGTACCATAGGCTTACAAATCATTTTGGGCCTTTTGAGATGGAACCCCTAGGTGGCGTGGGTCATGTGGAATCTCGCTTCTTTCCGTTTGGAGATAGTGTTGGTGTCGGTGCAAGATAGGTGCATGGTTTTGCGCTAGAGCGTACCATAGCTTATAAATCATTTTGGGCCTTGATCGATGGTACCACTAGGTGATGAGGCTCAAGTGGAAGCTCGTTTGGCCTTTTGGATATAGTGCTAATCTTGGCGCAAAGATAGGTGCATGGTTTGCGTCAAGCGTACCATAGGCTCGAAAATCATTTTGGGCCTTTTGATGGAACTCCTAGGTGATGTGGGTCATGTGGAATCTCACTTCTTTCCGTTTGGAAGCGGTGTTAATGTGTCGATGCAAGATAGGTGCATGGTTTTGCGCTAGATGTACCATAGGCTCATAAATCGTTTTGGGCCTTTTGATGGTACCACTAGGTGACGAGGCTCAAGTGGAAGCTCGTTTTTGCTTTTTTGGATATGGTGCTAATCTTGACACAAGATAGGTGCATGGTTTTGCGTCAAACGTACCATTGGATCGAAATCATTTTGGGCCTTTCGATGGAACTCCTAGGTGATGTGGGTCATGTGGAATCTCACTTCATTCCGTTTGGAGATAGTGTTAATGTGCGGTGCAAGATAGGTGCATGGTTTTGCGCTAGATGTACCATAGGCTTACAAATCATTTTGGGCGCACCCGATGGAACCCCTAGGTGGCGTGGGTCATGTGGAATCTCACTTCTTTCCGTTTGGAGACAGTGTTGGTGTCGGTGCAAGATAGGTGCATGGTTTTGCGCTAGGCGTACCATAGGCTTATAAATCGTTTTGGGCCTTTTCGATGGTACCACTAGGTGATGAGGCTCAAGTGGAAGCTCGTTTGACCTTTTGGATATGGTGCTAATCTTGACAAAAGATAGGTGCACGGTTTGCGTCAAACGTACCATTGGATCGAAAATCATTTTGGGCCTTTTGATGGAACTCCTAGGTGATGTGGGTCATGTGGAATCTCACTTCATTCCGTTTGGAGATAGTGTTAATGTTGGTGCAAGATAGGTGCATGGTTTTGCGCTAGATGTACCATAGGCTTACAAATCATTTTGGGCCTTTTGATGGAACCCCTAGGTGAGTGATGTGGGTCATGTGGAATCTCACTTCTTTCCGTTTGGAGAGCGGTGTTGGTGTCGGTGCAAGATAGGTGCATGGTTTTGCGCTAGGCGTACCATAGGCTTATAAATCGTTTTGGGCCTTGATCGATGGTACCACTAGGTGACGAGGCTCAAGTGGAAGCTCGTTTGGCCTTTTGGATATGGTGCTAATCTTGACACAAGATAGGTGCAGGTTTTGCGTCAAAGCGTACCATTGGATCGAAAAATCATTTTGGGCCTTTTGATGGAACTCCTAGGTGATGTGGGTCATGTGGAATCTCACTTCATTCCGTTTGGAGAGCGGTGTTAGTGTCGGTGCAAGATAGGTGCATGGTTTTGCGCTAGATGTACCATAGGCTTACAAATCATTTTGGGCCTTTTTCGATGGAACCCCTAGGTGGCGTGGGTCATGTGGAATCTCGCTTCTTTCCGTTTGGAGAGCAGTGTTGGTGTCGGTTGCAAGATAGGTGCATGGTTTTGCGCTAGGCGTACCATAGGCTTATAAATCGTTTTGGGCCTTTTCGATGGTACCACTAGGTGACGAGGGCTCAAGTGGAAGCTCGTTTTGGCCTTTTGGATATAGTGCTAATCTTGACACAAGATAGGTGCACGGTTTGCGTCAAGCGTACCATAGGCTCGAAAAATCATTTTGGGCCTTTTGATGGAACTCCTAGGTGAGGTGGGGGTCATGTGGAATCTCACTTCATTCCGTTTGGAGCAGTGTTAGTGTCGGTGCAAGATAGGTGCATGGTTTTGCGCTAGATGTACCATAGGCTTACAAATCGTTTTGGGCCTTTTGATGGAACCCCTAGGTGGCGTGGGTCATGTGGAATCTCGCTTCTTTCCGTTTGGAGCAGTGTTCTTGTCGGTGCAAGATAGGTGCATGGTTTGCGCTAGGCGTACCATAGGCTTATAAATCATTTTGGGCCTTTTCGATGGTACCACTAGGTGATGAGGGTCAAGTGGAAGCTCGTTTGACCTTTTTGGATATAGTGCTAATCTTGACACAAGATAGGTGCATGGTTTTGCGCTCAAAGCGTACCATAGGCTTACAAATCATTTTGGGCCTTTTGATGGAACTCCTAGGTGATGTGGGTCATGTGGAATCTCACTTCATTTCCGTTTGAGATAGTGTTGCTAATGTCGGTTGCAAGATAGGTGCATGGTTTTGCGCTAGATGTACCATAGGCTTATAAATCATTTTGGGCCTTTTTCGATGGTACCACTAGGTGATGAGGGTCAAGTGGAAGCTCGTTTCTTTCCTTTTGGGATATAGTGCTTGGTCTTGGTGCAAGATAGGTGCATGGTTTTGCGCTAGGCGTACCATAGGCTTATAAATCATTTTGGGCCTTTTGATGGTACCACTAGGTGATGAGGGTCAAGTGGAAGCTCGTTTTGACCTTTTGGATATAGTGCTAATCTTGGCACAAGATAGGTGCATGGTTTTGCGCAAGATGTACCATAGGCTCGGAAATCATTTTGGGCCTTTTTTGATGGAACTCCTAGGTGATGTGGGTCATGTGGAATCTCACTTCTTTCCGTTTGGAGAGCAGTGTTAATGTCGGTGCAAGATAGGTGCATGGTTTGCGCTAGGCGTACCATAGGCTCATAAATCGTTTTGGGCCTTTTCGATGGTACCACTAGGTGATGAGGGGTCAAGTGGAAAGCTTCGTTTTGGCCTTTTGGATATAGTGCTAATCTTGACACAAGATAGGTGCAGGTTTTGCGTCAAACGTACCATTGGCTCGAAATCATTTTGGGCCTTTTGATGGAACTCCTAGGTGATGTGGGTCATGTGGAATCTCACTTCATTCCGTTTGGAGAGCGATGTTAATGTCGGTGCAAGATAGGTGCATGGTTTTGCGCTAGATGTACCATAGGCTTACAAATCATTTTGGGCCTTTTGATGGAACCCCTAGGTGGCGTGGGTCATGTGGAATCTCGCTTCTTTCCGTTTGGAGAGCAGTGTTGGTGTCGGTGCAAGATAGGTGCATGGTTTGCGCTAGGCGTACCATAGGCTTATAAATCGTTTTGGGCCTTGATCGATGGTACCACTAGGTGGCGAGGCTCAAGTGGAAGCTCGTTTGGCCTTTTGGATATGGTGCTAATCTTGACACAAGATAGGTGCACGGTTTGCGACAAACGTATCATTGGATCGAAAATCATTTTGGGCCTTTTGATGGAACTCCTAGGTGATGTGGGTCATGTGGAATCTCACTTCATTCCGTTTGGAGAGCAGTGTTAGTGTCGGTGCAAGATAGGTGCATGGTTTTGCGCTAGATGTACCATAGGCTTACAAATCATTTTGGGCGCTTTTGATGGAACCCCTAGGTGACGTGGGTCATGTGGAATCTCGCTTCTTTCCGTTTGGAGAGCAGTGTTGGTGTTGGTGCAAGATAGGTGCATGGTTTTGCGCTAGAGCGTACCATAGGCTTATAAATCATTTTGGGCCTTGATCGATGGTACCACTAGGTGACGAGGCTCAAGTGGAAGCTCGTTTTGACCTTTTGGATATAGTGCTAATCTTGGCGCAAGAGATAGGTGCATGGTTTTGCGTCAAAGCGTACCATAGGCTCGAAAATCATTTTGGGCCTTTTGATGGAACTCCTAGGTGAGCGTGGGTCATGTGGAATCTCACTTCATTCCGTTTGGAGACAGTGTTAATGTCGGTGCAAGATAGGTGCATGGTTTTGCGCTAGATGTACCATAGGCTTACAAATCGTTTTGGGCCTTTTCGATGGAACCCCTAGGTGACGTGGGTCATGTGGAATCTCGCTTCTTTCCCTTTGGAGAGCATGGTGTTGGTGTCGGTGACAAAGATAGGTGCATGGTTTTGCGCTAGAGCGTACCATAGGCTTATAAATCATTTTGGGCCTTTTCGATGGAACCACTAGGTGACGTGGGTCATGTGGAATCTCACTTCATTCCGTTGGATATAGTGTTAATCTTGGCAAAGATAGGTGCATGGTTTTGCGCTAGATGTACCATAGGCTTAAAATCATTTTTGGGCCTTTTCGATGGAACCCCTAGGTGATGTGGGTCATGTGGAATCTCGTTTCTTTCCGTTTGGATATAGTGTTAATCTTGGTGCAAGATAGGTGCATGGTTTTGCGCTAGACGTACCATAGGCTTATAAATCATTTTGGCCCTTTTCGATGGTACCACTAGGTGATGAGGGTCAAGTGGAAGCTTGTTTGACCTTTTGGGATATAGTGCTAATCTTGATGCAAGATAGGTGCATGGTTTGCATCAAGCGTACCATAGGCTCGGAAATCAATTTTGGGCCTTTTGATGGAACTCCTAGGTGATGTGGGTCATGTGGAATCTCACTTCTTTCCGTTTGGAGACAGTGTTAATGTCGGTGCAAGATAGGTGCATGGTTTAGCGCTAGGCGTACCATAGGCTTATAAATCGTTTTGGGCCTTTTCGATGGTACCACTAGGTGATGAGGTTCAAGTGGAAGCTTGTTTTGGCCTTTTGGATATAGTGCTAATCTTGACACAAGATAGGTGCATGGTTTTGCGTCAAACATACCATAGGCTCGAAATCATTTTGGGCCTTTTGATGATGGAACTCCTAGGTGATGTGGGTCATGTGGAATCTCACTTCTTTCCGTTTGGAGATAGTGTTAATGTCGGTGCAAGATAGGTGCATGGTTTTGCGCTAGATGTACCATAGGCTTACAAATCATTTTGGGCGCACCCGATGGAACCCCTAGGTCACGTGGGTCATGTGGAATCTCGCTTCTTTCCGTTTGGAGCAGTGTTGGTGTCGGTGCAAGATAGGTGCATGGTTTTGCGCTAGGCGTACCATAGGCTTATAAATCGTTTTGGGCCTTGATCGATGGTACCACTAGGTGACGAGGCTCAAGTGGAAGCTCGTTTCGACCTTTCGGATATGGTGCTAATCTTGACACAAGATAGGTGCACGGTTTGCGTCAAACATACCATTGGATCAAAAATCATTTTGGGCCTTTTGATGGAACTCTAGGTGACGTGGGTCATGTGGAATCTCACTTCATTCCGTTTGGAGAGCAGTGTTAGTGTCGGTGCAAGATAGGTGCATGGTTTTGCGCTAGATGTACCATAGGCTTACAAATCATTTTGGGCGCTTTTGATGGAACCCCTAGGTGGCGTGGGTCATGTGGAATCTCGCTTCTTTCCGTTTGGAGAGCAGTGTTGGTGTCGGTGCAAGATAGGTGCATGGTTTTGCGCTAGAGCGTACCATAGGCTTATAAATCATTTTGGGCCTTGATCGATGGTACCACTAGGTGACGAGGGCTCAAGTGGAAGCTTCGTTTTTGACCTTTTGGATATAGTGCTAATCTTGACACAAGATAGGTGCATGGTTTTGCGTCAAACGTACCATAGGCTCGAAAATCATTTTGGGCGCTTTGATGGAACTCCTAGGTGAGGTGGGTCATGTGGAATCTCACTTCATTCCGTTTGGAGGCGGTGTTAGTGTCGGTGCAAGATAGGTGCATGGTTTGCGCTAGATGTACCATAGGCTTACAAATCGTTTTGGGCCTTTTTCGATGGAACCCCTAGGTGACGTGGGTCATGTGGAATCTCGCTTCTTTCCATTTGGAGCAGTGTTGGTGTCGATGCAAGATAGGTGCATGGTTTTGCGCTAGACGTACCATAGGCTTATAAATCATTTTGGGCGCGATCGATGGTACCACTAGGTGACGAGGCTCAAGTGGAAGCTCATTTTTCCTTTTGGATATAGTGCTAATCTTGGCGCAAAGATAGGTGCATGGTTTTAGCTAAGCGTACCATAGGCTTATAAATCATTTTTGGGCCTTTTCGATGGTACCACTAGGTGATGAGGGTCATGTGGAATCTCGTTTCTTTCCGTTTGGATATAGTGTTGGTGTAATCTTGGCGCAAGATAGGTGCATGGTTTTGCGCTAGAGATGTACCATAGGCTTATAAATCATTTTGGGCCTTTTCGATGGTACCACTAGGTGATGAGGTCATGTGGAAGCTTCGTTTGACCTTTTGGATATAGTGCTAATCTTGGCGCAAGATAGGTGCATGGTTTGCATCAAAGCGTACCATAGGCTCGGAAATCATTTTGGGCCTTTTGATGGAACTCCTAGGTGATGTGGGTCATGTGGAATCTCACTTCTTTCCGTTTGGAGACAGTGTTAATGTCGGTGCAAGATAGGTGCATGGTTTTGCGCTAGATGTACCATAGGCTCATAAATCGTTTTGGGCGCTTTTCGATGGTACCACTAGGTGATGAGGGTCAAGTGGAAGCTTGTTTTGGCCTTTTGGATATAGTGCTAATCTTGGCACAAAGATAGGTGCATGGTTTTTAAATCAAACGTACCATAGGCTCGAAAATCATTTTGGGCCTTTTGATGGAACTCCCTAGGTGATGTGGGTCATGTGGAATCTCACTTCTTTCCGTTTGGAGAGCAGTGTTAAGTGTCGGTGCAAGATAGGTGCATGGTTTTGCGCTAGATGTACCATAGGCTTACAAATCATTTTGGGCCTTTTGATGGAACCCCTAGGTGGCGTGGGTCATGTGGAATCTCGCTTCTTTCCGTTTTGGAGCAGTGTTGGTGTCGGTGCAAGATAGGTGCATGGTTTTGCGCTAAGACGTACCATAGGCTTATAAATCATTTTGGGCCTTGATCGATGGTACCACTAGGTGACGAGGGGCTCAAGTGGAAGCTCACTTTGGCCTTTTGGATATGGTGCTAATCTTGACACAAGATAGGTGCATGGTTTGCGCTCAGATGTACCATAGGCTTACAAATCATTTTGGGCGCTTTGAATGGAACCCCTAGGTGATGTGGGTCATGTGGAATCTCGCTTCTTTCCGTTTGGAGCAGTGTTGGTGTCGGTGCAAGATAGGTGCATGGTTTTGCGCTAGATGTACCATAGGCTTATAAATCGTTTTGGGCCTTGATCGATGGTACCACTAGGTGACGAGGGTCAAGTGGAAGCTCATTTCGGCCTTTTGGATATAGTGCTAATCTTGGCGCAAGATAGGTGCATGGTTTGCGTCAAAACGTACCATAGGCTCGAAATCATTTTGGGCACTTTTGATGGAACTCCTAGGTGAGCGTGGGTCATGTGGAATCTCACTTCATTCCGTTTGGAGGCAGTGTTAGTGTCGGTGCAAGATAGGTGCATGGTTTGCGCTAGATGTACCATAGGCTTACAAATCGTTTTGGGCCTTTTCCGATGGAACCCCTAGGTGACGTGGGTCATGTGGAATCTCGCTTCTTTCCATTTGGAGAGCAGTGTTGGTGTCGGTGCAAGATAGGTGCATGGTTTTGCGCTAGACATACCATAGGCTTATAAATCGTTTTGGGCCTTGCGATCGATGGTACCACTAGGTGACGAGGCTCAAGTGGAAGCTCATTTGACCTTTGGGATATAGTGCTAATCTTGGCGCAAGATAGGTGCACGGTTTTGCGCTAAACGTACCATAGGCTTATAAATCATTTTGGGCCTTTTCGATGGTACCACTAGGTGATGAGGCAAGTGGAATCTCATTTCATTCCTTTTCGATATAGTGTTAATCTTGGCAAAAGATAGGTGCATGGTTTTGCATCAAACGTACCATAGGCTTAAAATCATTTTGGGCGCACCCGATGGAACTCCTAGGTGATGTGGGTCATGTGGAATCTCACTTCTTTCCGTTTGGAGACAGGTGTTAATGTCGGTGCAAGATAGGTGCATGGTTTGCGCTAGGCGTACCATAGGCTCATAAATCGTTTTGGGCGCGATCGATGGTACCACTAGGTGACGAGGCTCAAGTGGAAGCTCGTTTGACCTTTTTTTTGATATAGTGCTAATCTTGACGCAAAGATAGGTGCAGGTTTAAATCAAATGTACCATAGGCTCAGAAATCATTTTGGGCCTTTTGATGGAACTCCTAGGTGAGGTGGGTCATGTGGAATCTCACTTCATTCCGTTTGGAGAGCGAGTGTTAGTGTCGGTGCAAGATAGGTGCATGGTTTGCGCTAGATGTACCATATAGGCTTACAAATCATTTTGGGCGCACCCGATGGAACCCCTAGGTGGCGTGGGTCATGTGGAATCTCGCTTCTTTCCGTTTGGAGAGCAGTGTTGGTGTCGGTGCAAGATAGGTGCATGGTTTTGCGCTAGGCGTACCATAGGCTTATAAATCGTTTTGGGCCTTGATCGATGGTACCACTAGGTGACGAGGCTCAAGTGGAAGCTCGTTTTGGCCTTTTTGGATATGGTGCTAATCTTGACATAAGATAGGTGCACGGTTTGTGTCAAATGTACCATTGGATCAGAAATCATTTTGGACAAACCTGATGGAACTCCTAGGTGACGTGGGTCATGTGGAATCTCACTTCATTCCGTTTGGAGGCAGTGTGTTGTCGTGTCGGTGCAAGATAGGTGCATGGTTTGCGCTAGATGTACCATAGGCTTACAAATCATTTTGGGCGCTTGCGATGGAACCCCTAGGTGGCGTGGGTCATGTGGAATCTCGCTTCTTTCCGTTTGGAGACAGTGTTGGTGTCGGTGCAAGATAGGTGCATGGTTTGCGCTAGACGTACCATAGGCTTATAAATCATTTTGGACGCAGTCGATCGTACCACTAGGTGACGAGGCTCAAGTGGAAGCTCGTTTCGGCCTTTCGGGTATAATGCTAATCTTGACACAAGATAGGTGCATGGTTTGCGCTAGACGTACCATAGGCTCATAAATCGTTTTGGACACACTTGATGGTACCACTAGGTGACGAGGCTCAAGTGGAAGCTCGTTTCGGTCTTTCGGATATGGTGCTAATCTTGACACAAGATAGGTGCACGGTTTGCGTCAAACGTGCCATTGGATCAGAAATCATTTTGGACGCACCCGATGGAACTCTTAGGTGATGTGGGTCATGTGGAATCTCACTTCATTCTGTTTGGAGACAGTGTTACTGTCGGTGCAAGATAGGAGCATGGTTCACGCTAGATGTACCATAGGCTTACAAATCGTTTTGGACGCTCCCAATGGAACCCCTAGGTGACGTGGGTCATGTGGAATCTCGCTTCTTTCCGTTTGGAGACAGTGTTGGAGTCGGTGCAAGATAGGTGCAAGGTTTGCGCTAGACGTACCATAGGCTTATAAATCGTTTTGGACACAGTCGATGGTACCACTAGGTGACGAGGCTCAAGTGGAAGCTCGTTTCGGCCTTTCGGATATGGTGCTAATCTTGACACAAGATAGGTGCACGGTTTGCATCAAACGTACCATTGGATCAGAAATCATTTTGGGCCTTTTATGGAACTCCTAGGTGACGTGGGTCATGTGGAATCTCACTTCATTCCATTTGGAGACAGTGTTAGTGTCGGAGCAAGATAGGTGCATGGTTCGTGCTAGATGTACCATAGGCTTACAAATCATTTTGGACGCTCCCAATGGAACCCCTTGGTGACGTGGGTCATGTGGAATCTCGCTTCTTTCCGTTTGGAGACAGTGTTGGAGTCGGTGCAAGATAGGTGCATGGTTTGCGCTAGACGTACCATAGGCTTATAAATTGTTTTGGACACAGTCGATGGTATGTAACACCCTAAAAATTGCCTCTTTTTAAATAGAGTTAAAATGATTTAAGTTGGAATTTTTGTGCACATGAAATATAGGAAATAAATCTTTTCATTAAATTAAAATACATCATAAGGTAGAAACATGTGTGAGCATACATGCTGTTGCATTTTATTTATTGTGATGAATGGTGTGATCCAAACTCCAAAGTAATTTGGAATGCTTTTGAAATGAAATTAAAAATGGCTTTGAAATAAAAGAAAAGAAACAAAAAGAAAATTAGAAAATAAAAGTATTTTTAAAGTTGTAAAGTTTATCTTGGAAAGCCTAATAGAATTGTCCATTTTTTGAATGGGAAAGTATATTTGAGACCATACTCGAATTGGATTTGAATTTAGCTTAGAATTGGAAGATTAGAAATAGAATTCAGAAATAGAAAAGGATTTTTATTTGAAAAATATTCTATTCTTCTTCTTCAGCCCAGCACAGGAACCAGCCCGGCCCTTTTCCCTTTCTTCTTTCCGGCCTTGGCCCAGCTGCCCCTCCCTTTCCCTCCTTTTGGCCTACCTCATGCGACCCGCTTGGCTTTCTGCTTCGCTGCTCTCCTCGCTCGGCCTTCCCACGTGGCCCTTCGGCTGATCTGCTCAGCCCACCAATCTGACCCGCCCACCGATGCTCCACATTGGCTGCTTTTCGACCTTGTTGCCTTGCCCAATTGCACCCTCGTCCGCTCGGCTTTCGGCGCCCGCGCCGCCTTCTTCCCCTCAACATCTCCACGGACCCCGCGTGTCAGCGCCTCCTCTCCCTTTCCTTTCTTCTCCGGCTGCTCTTTCCTTTCTCTCCCCCATGGATGGCGCTTGACCAAACTCTGGCAAAGCCGCCGCCGCCATTGTGCATGAAAGGCAAGCGCCCAATCCTCCCGCGCCCGCGCTCTCCTTCCTTCTACGCGACACCCGCCACCTATAAAGCCCGAGCCGGACCCCCTTCCTCTCCCTTTCCCATCCGCTCGAGCTCAATCTCACCGCCACCGGCAAACTTCCCCTTCCCGAGCACTATCATCGACGTCGAAGCCACCCGAAGATCCGTCGTATTCCTCCGCGCCCGTAGGTACCGCCGTATCTCGGTTTTTGTCACGGTTTGCCCAGATTTCCCCCTCACCCACGCGCCTTTCTCTCTCTCCAGTCGCCATCGCCGTCGTCGACCCGCTTTGGAGCTCTCCAGGACGCCGCAACCACCTCCAGAAGCCTCGCGGTGAGCTCCCAACGCTTCCTGTGCCTCCCAGTCGCTGTTTCATGCGCTAGGACGCCGTAGCAGCGAGTTGCCGACCCGCCGGCCATGGCGCCGCCGTGGGCTCGGTACCCCGCCTCGTTCCCTCGCCTCGGTAGTGCCCCCAACGTGTTTGCGCGCGCTTGTAGATCATCCCGGTAGGATTGGTTGCTCCGGGGAGGTCCAGAACGCCCCCTCCGACGCCCGCCGCCGAGCTCGGTTCACCGCCGGCCATGGAGGGCTCGCCGGAGGTGCCATGCTGCCGTCAAAGGTTGACCCGTTCACCTGCGCCGTCGGATCCGATTTGAGCTGCCACGATTAGATCTTACCCTTTCAGATCATAACCGGTGCACCGTGGCCATGGGCTCGGTCCACCGCGCCAAAGTCGTTGTAGCGTCCACCACATCGCGCGCACACATGGCCAACAACGTCTTTGCCACGTGGCTGCTTTCGGTCGCCATTGTGATCGACCAATGATCAAGCCACGCATTTTTTTGCGAAAAGGCCCCGGTTTTCAAAGTAACTAACCCATGGTCCGATTCAGTTCAAAATGATTTCTTTTAGGTCCTGTTTTTATTCGGTTAGAACCCTGTGTTTTCCAGAAATAGTGTGCCCAGTCCAAAATACATTTAAATTCAGATTTTAAATGTTTTAAATTCAATTTTGAGTTCAATTAATTACAGAAATGCCACTAAACCTTATTTCATGCGTAACTTTTGCATTTTAAGTCCGATTTGACCCGTTCGAATTGCGTTAGGACCGTATTTATGTTTTCTACATGTTTATACAACTGTTAGGCATGTTTTCAACACTTGAGATTCATGAGTAGATTTAATCCATTATTTAATTAAAGCAAAACTTGTTTAAATCATAACTTATTCATTCTAACTCCGAAATAGTCCGTTCAAGTTGCGTTAGATTCATAGCAACGAGATCTATGCGTTAATTATAGTGTTTACTACATTACTATTTCATAAAAATCATAGTTTAAATCATATCTTGATTAAAGATTATACAATTGAGTTTTATACATAAAATATGATCTGTTTTACTTTTGTTTTATAATTCAAATCTAAAGTTGACTTAATATAATCTATATTATTTATAAACATCTTTTGTATATGAATTCATATAGTTAACATAAATGAAGCCTATAGTTTCTTTTCCACGTGTTAAGCAAATCTCTCGGTAGTTGTAACTTTTCAACTGTAGCTTCGATTAGCGTGCCTCTCACGACTGTGTGTTCGTAGTGATGCGTAGAATCGTATATCAATCTCTTTTACTTATTTTTCTATGATTAGTGTACTATTCTGATATAGATGCAACTGTATGCTATGCATGTATGTGTATGGATGTTTGTGTGGTGTTCTACGATTGTCCAGTCTGTGAGATACACGTGGTGATCCAGAAGAAGAAGAAAGACATCAAAGATTAAAGCTTACCGAAGGATCGGTGTATAAGGCAAGTATAGCATGGGACATCCTTGTTACCTATTCACATTTAAACACTTAATTCATATTGCATGTGTCTACCTTGTTGCCAATAAGGATATCCTAGATATTTGATATCTTGTACCTTGAAAACCTTTGGGACAATGCATTGGGATAGTTTTTGCTAGTGCTTAATCAAAACCATGATCTTGTAACTTGACTAATGATATATGCAATAAACATTGAAACATGACTTTTTAGTAACATGGACACAAGGGGCTGAAGTGTTTATATGCTTCAGATTCCTCTCCCTAAGGACTTATCTATAAGCGATCATCCGGGACTTACAGTACAGCTGTGAGGGCCATATGGCTCTGGCTTTAGCTCAGTATGAGGATCTTTTCTAGCTTGTTAGTGGTTACCTTTGAGGTGCAGGGTATGTTTCCTTTGCTGCTAGGAAGTGTGTACCGTGCTGCGATGCCCACGCTTACCACTCCTAGAGATGGGCCACATACGCCTGGCGGCCCTAACATGTTAGACGAATTCTTTGAAAGGCTTTATAGTGAACCCTGCCGACCTTCCTTGGAAGTGGGTCAAGAGAATAGCTACCTCGGGCGAAAGGGTAAATCACAACTCACAGTGAACGTGTACAAACTCTGCAGAGTATAAAACTATTATAACAGCTATGCTCACGGACACGAGCGGCCTTGGACCCTTATGGAATAGAGATGATCACTAATGGATAATGATGATGCTAATGATTAATTGTTTATGCTATACATTATTCATGTTTACCTGATCATGTGTTTATGGGAATGATAAATCCTTTGCTACTCAATTGCTTAAAAAGATGATCTATTAAAGCTAATCGTAGTAAACCAGTGTCAGCCCTTTTGAGCCTCATGAACCCCATGATATAATTGTTAAGTACGACATGTACTTACGCTTGCTTTACTTTTCTATACATTGGATAAAAATCCCGGATGGGTACCAGATTGCTGGTTTGGAGGAGTTAGGCTTGTGGTCAACCAGTCAGTCGTCCCTGTGGATTTGGAGTCTTCGCCAGAAGATCGGAGTCAACTTTCCGCTGTCATTACTCTGAGGTTATTTTCTTTTTACTAATACGTTATGTAATAAGTATTGTCTCTTGATATTACCCTTATCTGTGGCTATATGTGAGATTTGACTTCCTGGGCTGACATATAGTGTGTACCTGGTTTTGTCTTTAAAACCGGGTGCTACAAAGTGGTATCAGAGAAATGCTGACTGTAGGACGCAAGCCTAGTTAGAACTGGACGTCTTATCATGCTTTTATCTTTGCTTAGTTCTTGCTTTCTCCCTTACCTTGTTATTTGTGAAAAGTTATGCTCACTTCCGCCTCTGTCTGTTATGAAAACTTTGTCTCTATTCTTAATCCTCTATCTTTGTCTATATAGATGGAACGTAACGAGATAACTGCCAACATCAGAGATCAGGAGGACCAAGCTACGTTGTCCTTGACCGCATTCGACAAGGAGAAGCTTGTAGCTATGCAACAACAAGCACCAGAACGAATGACTCAACCTAGGAGTTTTCAACAGTGCTTGCCACAAGGTCAAACCAACCTACCAAAGGTACTAGTGAAGAGACAAATAGTAGAAGCTTGGAAGAATATGAAGTCCAATGAAGATATTGGAAGAATGGCACATGAATGCCATGATCACCCACAGCAGAAGCAAGAACAGAAGGTCCAGAAGAAACAGAAGCAAGGAAGTAAAACAAAGAGAAACTACATTCAAGGAAGATTGAATAATGTGGATATGATGACCACTCATGGAGCTAAGGAGGTTGTGTATGGTTTCATACCAGTAAACTCAACTCCTGCCACAGTGTTGTTTGACCCCAGAGCTTCACATTCATTTATCTCTAGTGCATACGTAAAGGAACATGAGATAGCTATGCTTCCAATGAGGAGACCAGTGATAGTTAAGACCCCAGAAGGAGAAATGAAGGCAAACCGCATGTGTCCAAGAGTTAGTCTTAACATCAAAGGAGTAAAATTTGAAGCAAACCTCATTGTATTAGAATTAGTAGACATTGATGTCATTCTTGGAATAGGATGGCTATCTGCTTGTAAAGGAGTGATCAAGTATGCCCAACGTTCAGTACTTCTAACCGCACTGTCAGGAGAAAGAATTGAGTATGAAGGTATTCAGCCTGTACCTAAGGACAATGTGGATAAGAAGAGAAAGGAGATCTCACCAGAGTTAGAATCAGGAAGAAATCAACATTCGAGTTCTATTACATCGTCACATCCAACTCCAATCCCTAGTCAGTTAAACTCAGACTCTAAAGAATTGGAGGTTTCTCAAGCTAAGGTTACTCCAGTCTTTCCACATGAGGTATGCATAGATGGGTGGACAATCACCTACATGGAGTTTCAACCCGAAAAGATCAAGCGAGCTAAAAGCGGTCCAATCAAACAAAGATGAACTTATAGAGTCAACAAGTGACAATACTCTAACAACAATTCATGTGAAGTATGACATCACTAAAGATCCAAATAAGAGAAAGTGTTATCATTGCGGCCAGGATGGACATTATGTTAAATCTTGCCCACGTAAGAATCAACAAATATGCCATGGAGGTAGCTAGA
Source organism: Miscanthus lutarioriparius (assembly GCA_904845875.1). NCBI lineage: Eukaryota > Viridiplantae > Streptophyta > Magnoliopsida > Poales > Poaceae > Miscanthus > Miscanthus lutarioriparius. The sequence continues at coordinate 31,684 of CAJGYO010000391.1, read as the reverse complement.
GTTAGGTCAATACTGTGGACTACCACCAAAGAAGTGATGGTGACACACAATACAAAGGAAGCCCATGATGAAATTGATGTAGTGGATGACGTGTCACTCCCATGCGAGAGATGTCCCCAATAATCATGCCATTTTTAAGAATTAGGAATTTGTGCCCTTTATGTAATAAAACGATAGTATCGCAAGTTGAGTCGATAATTGAGTTGTGCATCTTTACTATCTTGTTGAATTATCATTATGCTCATGATTGTTTTGCATCTTTGTAATGATTGCAATGATCTTGTTGGGTGTTCCCACAATTTCATTTAGTTTATAGGTTTAAGGTATAAGGATTAATGAAATAAATAGTTGGGTTACGGTTTTCTTCTGTTCCCGTCTTCGGGGCAGCTTGTCTTTATCGGTTCATATCTCTGATTTTGGATGGTCAAAAATCCTAAGGAAATTATGGACCAACAGTAGACTTCAATCACAAGAGGATGCAAGCTATACTTTGGTGTCCCCTAGTTTGTCTCATCTTAAGGGGGGTAGCCAAGTTGAAGAATTGGTAAGATGAAGTATCATATGTTCGAGTTTGCACAGCAGAAATCAGAGTGCCCAGCGGAAGCGTGGTGGTACTCAAGGAGGTAAAAGAGAACTCAGAGTTTCAATGAGTTTTGGTTAGAAGTCCAAGAAAGTTTATCCAAGATCATCAAGATTTTGGTAGAGCTACTGGAGAAGCTTTTAAGTTAGTTTGGATCAGGAGACTTCAGTCAAGTGTTTGAAGGAGTCCAAGAGGTCAAAGTAAAACCTGAGTATTAGCTTGTAGATCAGGACGAGAGCTTTGTATCTACAATAATACATCTTGTGAAGATGTAGGATATGTCCTTATAAGCATGAGTTGAGCTAACCTGTTATATGGAGTTATCCATTGCGATGCATGGAAGTACCATCTTCTTGAAGGTAAAAGTAATATCTAGGAGGATCACAAGAATATATAGGATACCTTCACCAAGTTAGTCTTTAGCTTGTGATAACCTCGTTGGAATGAGATTAATTGTGACTTGGAAAGTGCTATCACTTCGAGAAGCGAAGTCATGGCCGATGCCCTTAGCAACGGAGAATTGTGCTAAGAAGGTTCGAGTGACACTAAGGATTAAGAGTTGTATTCCCAGTTCGAGCAACTTCACCAAGATCATCAATGTTTTGAAGATTGGTTGTAGATCATCTTTCAGACCAAGAACATAAGGAAGCTTTGTTGAAGGGTGAACATATGAGAAAAGGGAATTATGGCCTAGTGATTAGGGTTACCTGAGAGTTGTTCAAGGTACCTGTCAAAATTTTGGAATTAGTTTGGCAAGTTACTTGGAGTATGGTCAACAGGTGTGCAAAGTAATGTGGATCTTTATCAAGACGATGGAACTGCACGAGAAAGTAAAGAAGAATCTAAGGACGGAATATTCCTATCTCTTAGTCGACGTCTTCCGAATCTCGAGGACGAGATTCATCTTAAGGGGGGGTAGAATTGTAACACCCTAAAAATTGCCTCTTTTTAAATAGAGTTAAAATGATTTAAGTTGGAATTTTTGTGCACATGAAATATAGGAAATAAATCTTTTCATTAAATTAAAATACATCATAAGGTAGAAACATGTGTGAGCATACATGCTGTTGCATTTTATTTATTGTGATGAATGGTGTGATCCAAACTCCAAAGTAATTTGGAATGCTTTTGAAATGAAATTAAAAATGGCTTTGAAATAAAAGAAAAGAAAGAAAAGAAAATTAGAAAATAAAAGTATTTTTAAAGTTGTAAAGTTTATCTTGGAAAGCCTAATAGAATTGTCCATTTTTTGAATGGGAAAGTATATTTGAGACCATACTCGAATTGGATTTGAATTTAGCTTAGAATTGGAAGATTAGAAATAGAATTCAGAAATAGAAAAGGATTTTTATTTGAAAAATATTCTATTCTTCTTCTTCAGCCCAGCACAGGAACCAGCCCGGCCCTTTTCCCTTTCTTCTTTCCGGCCTTGGCCCAGCTGCCCCTCCCTTTCCCTCCTTTTGGCCTACCTCGCGCAGCAGCTTGGCCTGCTCTGCTTGGCCTGCTCCGCTCGGCCTTCCCGCGTGGCCCGCTCGGCCTGATCTGCTCGGCAGCCCACCAATGCGGCCCGCCAGCTGATGCTCCACACTGGCCTGCTCGACCTTCAGCGCCGCAGCCCAGCCCCGCACCCCGGTCCGCTCGGCTTTCAGCGCCCGCACGCCGCCCCTTCCCCCTCACTGTCTCACGGACCCCGCGTGTCAGCGCCTCCTCTCCCTTTCCTTTCTTCTCCGGCTGCTCTTTCCTTTCTCTCCCCCGCCGATGGCGCGGCCAAACACGGCAAGCCGCCGCCGCCATTGTGCATGCAAGGCAAGCGCCCAATCCGCCCGCGCCCGCGCTCTCCTTCCTTCTACGTGACACCCGCCACCTATAAAGCCCGAGCCGGACCCCCTTCCTCTCCCTTTCCCATCCGCTCGAGCTCAATCTCACCGCCGCCGGCAAACTTCCCCTTCCCGAGCACTATCATCGACGTCGAAGCCACCCGAAGATCCGTCGTATTCCTCCGCGCCCGTAGGTACCGCCGTATCTCGGTTTTTGTCACGGTTTGCCCAGATTTCCCCCTCACCCACGCGCCTTTCTCTCTCTCCAGTCGCCATCGCCGTCGTCGACCCGCTTTGGAGCTCTCCAAGACGCCGCAACCACCTCCAGAAGCCTCGCGGTGAGCTCCCAACGCTTCCTGTGCCTCCCAGTCGCTGTTCCATGCGCTAGGACGCCGTAGCAGCGAGTTGCCGACCCGCTGGCCATGGCGCCGCCATGGGCTCGGTACCCCGCCTCGTTCCCTTGCCTCGGTAGTGCCCCCAACGTGTTTGCGCGCGCTTGTAGATCATCCCGGTAGGATTGGTTTGCTCTGGGGAGGTCCAGAACTCCCCCTCCGACGCCCACCGCCGAGCTCGGTTCACCACCGGCCATGGAGGGCTCGCCGGAGGTGCCATGCTGCCGTCAAAGGTTGACCCGTTCACCTGCGCCGTCGGATCCGATTTGAGCTGCCACGATTAGATCTTACCCTTTCAGATCATAACCGGTCCACCGTGGCCATGGGCTCGGTCCACCGCGCCAAGTCAGCGCGCGTCCACCGCACGCGTGGCACACCGCGCCAATAGCGTGCTGCCACGTGGCTGCTCGGTCAGCAGCGCGGTCAGCCAGCAGTCAAGCCACGCACGTTTTGCAGAAAGGCCCCCGGATTTCCAAGTAACTAATCCGCGGTCCGATTCAGTTCAAAATGATTTCTTTTAGGTCCTGTTTTTATTCGGTTAGAACCCTGTGTTTTCCAGAAATAGTGTGCCCAGTCCAAAATACATTTAAATTCAGATTTTAAATGTTTTAAATTCAATTTTGAGTTCAATTAATTACAGAAATGCCACTAAACCTTATTTCATGCATAACTTTTGCATTTTAAGTCCGATTTGACCCGTCCGAATTGCGTTAGGACCGTATTTACGTTTTCTCCATGTTTATACAACTGTTAGGCATGTTTTCAACACTTGAGATTCATGAGTAGATTTAATCCATTATTTAATTAAAGCAAAACTTGTTTAAATCATAACTTATTCATTCTAACTCCGAAATAGTCCGTTCAAGTTGCGTTAGATTCATAGCAACGAGATCTATGCGTTAATTATAGTGTTTACTACATTACTATTTCATAAAAATCATAGTTTAAATCATATCTTGATTAAAGATTATACAACTGAGTTTTATACATAAAATATGATCTGTTTTACTTTTATTTTATAATTCAAATCTAAAGTTGACTTAATATAATCTATATTATTTATAAACATCTTTTGTATATGAATTCATATAGTTAACATAAACGAAGCCTATAGTTTCTTTTCCACGTGTTAAGCAAATCTCTCGGTAGTTGTAACTTTTCAACCTGTAGCTTGATTAGCGTGCCTCTCATATTTGTGTGTGTTCGTAGTGATGCGTAGAATCGTATATCAATCTCTTTTACTTATTTTTCTATGATTGGTGTACTGTTCTGATATAGATGCAACTGTATGCTATGCATGTATGTGTATGGATGTTTGTGTGGTGCTCTACGATTGTCCAGTCTGTGAGATACACGTGGTGATCCAGAAGAAGAAGAAAGACATCAAAGATTAAAGCTTACCGAAGGATCGGTGTATAAGGCAAGTATAGCATGGGACATCCTTGTTACCTATTCACATTTAAACGCTTAATTCATATTGCATGTGTCTACCTTGTTGCCAATAAGGATATCCTACATATTTGATATCTCGTACCTTGAAAACCTTTGGGACAATGCATTGGGATAGTTTTTGCTAGTGCTTAATCAAAACCATGATCTTGTAACTTGACTAATGATATATGCAATAAACATTGAAACATGACTTTTTAGTAACATGGACACAAGGGGCTGAAGTGTTTATATGCTTGATTCCTCTCCCTAAGGACTTATCTATAGCGATCATCCCGGACTTCTGATGACAATTTGTGAGGGCCATATGGCTCTGGCTTTAGCTCAAGATGAGGATCTTTTCTAGCTTGTTAGTGGTTACCTTTGAGGTGCAGGTATGTTTCCTTTGTCGCTAGGAAGTGTGTACCGTCTTTGCGATGCCCACGCTACCACTCCTAGAGATGGGCCACATCGCTGGCGGCCCTAACATGTTAGACGAATTCTTTGAAAGGCTTTATAGTGAACCCCGCCGACCTTCCTTGGAAGTGGGTCAAGAGAATAGCTACCTCGGGCGAAAGGGTAAATCACAACTCACAAAGAACGTGTACAAACTCTGCAGAGTATAAAATCTGTTATAACAAAATAGTGCTCACTTACACGAAGCTACTTGGACCCTTATGGAATAGAGATGATCACTAATGGATAATGATGATGCTAATGATTAATTGTTTATGCTATACATTATTCATGTTTACACGATCATGTGTTTATGGGAATGATAAATCCTTTGCTACTCAATTGCTTAAAAGATGATCTATTAAAGCTAATCGTAGTAAACCAAATTAATCGACCCTTTTGAGCCTCATGAACCCCATAATATAATTGTTAAGTACGACATGTACTTACGCTTGCTTTACTTTTCTATACATTGGATAAAAATCCCGATGGGTACCAGATTCTTTGGTTTGGAGGAGTTAGGCTTGTGGTCAACCATTCGACCGTCCTGTGGATTTGGAGTCTTCGCCGGAAGATCGGAGTCAACTTTCATTGTCATTACTCGAGGTTATTTTCTTTTTACTAATACGTTATGTAATAAGTATTGTCTCTTGATATTACCCTTATCTGTGGCTATATGTGAGATTTGACTTCCTGGGCTCACATATAGTGTGTACCTGGTTTTGACTTTAAAACCGGGTGCTACATGGTACCACTAGGTGACGAGGGTCAAGTGGAAGCTCGTTCCGGCTTTTCGGATATGGTGCTAATCTTGACGCAAGATAGGTGCACGGTTTGCGTCAAACGTACCATAGGCTCAGAAATCATTTTGCACGCACCTGATGGAATTCCTAGGAGAGGTGGGTCATGTGGAATCTCACTTCATTCCGTTTGGAGACAGTGTTAGTGTCGGTGCAAGATAGGTGCATGGTTTGCGCTAGATGTACCATAGGCTTACAAATCGTTTTGGGCGCTTTGATGGAACACCTAGGTGACGTGGGTCATGTGGAATCTCGCTTCTTTCCATTTGGAGACAGTGTTGGTGTCGGTGCAAGATAGGTGCATGGTTTGCGCTATACGTACCATAGGCTTATAAATCGTTTTGGACGCAGTCGATGGTACCACTAGGTGACGAGGCTCAAGTGGAAGCTCGTTTCGGCCTTTCGGATATAGTGCTAATCTAGACGCAAGATAGGTGCATGGTTTACGCTAGACGTACCATAGGCTTATAAATTGTTTTGGACACACTCGATGGTACCACTAGGTGATGAGGTTCAAGGGGTAGCTCATTTTGGCCTTTTGGATATAGTGCTAATCTTGACGCAAGATAGGTGCACGGTTTGCATCAAACGTACCATAGGCTCGGAAATCATTTTGGACGCCAATGATGGAACTCCTAGGTGATGTGGGTCATGTGGAATCTCACTTCTTTCCGTTTGGAGACAGTCTTAATGTCGGTGCAAGATAGGTGCATGGTATGCGCTAGACGTACCATATGCTCATAAATCGTTTTGGACGCAGTCGATGGTACCACCGGGTGATGAGGCTCAAGTGGAAGCTCGTTTTGGCCATTCAGATATAATGCTAATCTTGACGCAAGATAAGTGCACGGTTTGCGTCAAATGTACCATAGGCTCGGAAATCGTTTTGGACGCACCTGATGGAACTCCTAGGTGATGTGGGTCATGTGGAATCTCACTTCTTTCCTTTTGGAGACAGTGTTAGTGTCGGTGCAAGATAGGTGCATGGTTTGCGCTAGATGTACCATAGGCTTACAAATCATTTTGGATGCACCCGATGGAACCCCTAGGTGACGTGGGTCATGTGGAATCTCGCTTCTTTCCGTTTCGAGACAGTGTTGGTGTCGGTGCAAGATAGGTGCATGGTTTGCGCTAGACGTACCATAGGCTTATAAATCATTTTGGACGCAGTCAATGGTACCACTAGGCGACGAGGCTCAAGTGGAAGCTTCGTTTTGACCTTTTTAGATATAGTGCTAATCTTGACGCAAGATAGGTGCACGTTTGCGTCAAACGTACCATAGGCTCGGAAATCATTTTGCACGCACTTTGGAACTCCAAGGTGAGGTGGGTCATGTGGAATCTCACTTCATTCCGTTTGGAGACAGGTGTTAGTTAGTGTCGGTGCAAGATAGGTGCATGGTTTGCGCTAGATGTACCATAGGCTTACTAATCGTTTCGGACGCACCTGATGGAACCCCTAGGTGACGTGGGTCATGTGGAATCTCGCTTCTTTCCGTTTGGAGACAGTGTTGGTGTCGGTGCAAGATAAGTGCATGGTTTGCGCTAGACGTACCATAGGCTTATAAATCGTTTTGGACGCAGTCGATGGTACCACTAGGCGACGAGGCTCAAGTGGAAGCTCGTTTTGGCCTTTCAGATATAGTGCTAATCTTGACGCAAGATAGGTGCACGGTTTACGCTAGACGTACCGTAGGCTTATAAATTGTTTTGGACGCACTCGATGGTACCACTAGGTGATGAGGTTCAAGGGGTAGCTCGTTTCGGCCATTTGGATATAGTGCTAATCTTGACGCAAGATAGGTGCACGGTTTGCATCAAACGTACCATAGGCTCGGAAATCATTTTGGACTCACCTGATGGAACTCCTAGGTGATGTGGGTCATGTGGAATCTCACTTCTTTCCGTTTGGAGACAGTCTTAATGTCGGTGCAAGATAGGTGCATGGTTTGCGCTAGATGTACCATAGGCTTACAAATCGTTTCGGACGCACTTGATGGAACCCCTAGGTGACGTGGGTCATGTGGAATCTCGCTTCTTTCCGTTTGGAGACAGTGTTGGTGTCGATGCAAGATAGGTGCATGGTTTGCGCTAGGCGTACCATAGGCTTATAAATCATTTTGGACGCAGTCAATGGTACCACTAGGCGACGAGGCTCAAGTGGAAGCTCGTTTCGGCCTTTCAGATATAGTGCTAATCTTGACGCAAGATAGGTGCACGGTTTGCGTCAAACATACCATAGGCTCGGAAATCATTTTGCACGCACCTGATGGAACTCCAAGTTGAGGTGGGTCATGTGGAATCTCACTTCATTCCGTTTGGAGACAGTGTTAGTGTCGGTGCAAGATAGGTGCATGGTTTGCGCTAGATGTACCATAGGCTTACAAATCATTTTGGACGCACCCGATGGAACCCCTAGGTCACGTGGGTTATGTGGAACCGTGCTTCTTTCTGTTTCGAGACAGTGTTGGTGTCGGTGCAAGATAGCTGGATGGTTTGCGCTAGATGTACCATAGGCTTATAAATCGTTTTGGACGTAGTCGATGGTACCACTAGGTGACGAGGCTCAAGTGGAAGCTCGTTTCAGCTTTTCGGATATAGTGCTAATCTTGACGCAAGATAGGTGCACGGTTTGCGTCAAACGTACCATAGGCTCGGAAATCATTTTGCACGCACCTGATGGAACTCCTAGGAGAGGTGGGTCATGTGGAATCTCACTTCATTCCGTTTGGAGACAATGTTAGTGTCGGTGCAAGATAGGTGCATGGTTTGCGCTAGATGTACCATAGGCTTAGAAATCGGTTTGGACACACCTGATGGAACCCCTAGGTGACGTGGGACATGTGGAATCTCGCTTCTTTCCATTTGGAGACAGTGTTGGTGTCGGTGCAAGATAGGTGCATGGTTTGCGCTAGACATACCATAGACTTATAAATCATTTTGGACGCAGTCGATGGTACCACTAGGTGACGAGGCTCAAGTGGAAGCTCGTTTCGGCCTTTCGGATATAGTGCTAATCTTGACGCAAGATAGGTGCACGGTTTGCGCTAGACGTACCGTAGGCTTATAAATTGTTTTGGACGCACTCGATGGTACCACTAGGTGATGAGGTTCTAGTGGAAGCTCGTTTTGGCCTTTTGGATATAGTGCTAATCTTGACGCAAGATAGGTGCACGGTTTGCATCAAATGTACCATAGGCTCGGAAATCATTTTGGACGCACCTGATGGAACTCCTAGGTGATGTGGGTCATGTGGAATCTCACTTCTTTCCGTTTCGAGACAGTCTTAATGTCAGTGCAAGATAGGTGCGTGGTATGCGCTAGACGTACCATATGCTCATAAATCGTTTTGGACGCAGTCGATGGTACCACCAGGTGACGAGGCTCAACTGGAAGCTCGTTTTGGCCTTTCGGATATAGTGCTAATCTTGACGCAAAGATAGGTGCATGGTTTTGCGTCAAACGTACCATAGGCTCGAAAATCGCTTTGGGCGCTTTTGATGGAACTCCTAGGTGATGTGGGTCATGTGGAATCTCACTTCTTTCCATTTGGAGACAGTGTTAAGGTCGGTGCAAGATAGGTGCATGGTTTGCGCTAGACGTACCATAGGCTCATAAATCGTTTTGGACACACTTGATGGTACCACTAGATGACGAGGCTCAAGTGGAAGCTCGTTTCGGCCTTTTCGGATATGGTGCTAATCTTGACATAAGATAGGTGCACGGTTTGCGTCAAACGTACCATTGGATCAGAAATCATTTTGGACAAACCTGATGGAACTCCTAGGTGACGTGGGTCATGTGGAATCTCACTTCATTCCATTTGGAGATAGTGTTAGTGTCGGTGCAAGATAGGTGCATGGTTTGCGCTAGATGTACCATAGGCTTACAAATCGTTTTGGACGCACCTGATGGAACCCCTAGGTGACGTGGGTCATGTGGAATCTCGCTTCTTTCCGTTTGGAGACAGTGTTGGTGTCGGTGCAAGATAGGTGCATGGTTTGCGCTAGACGTACCATAGGCTTATAAATCATTTTGGACGCAGTCAATGGTACCACTAGGCGACGAGGCTCAAGTGGAAGCTCGTTTCGGCCTTTCAGATATAGTGCTAATCTTGACGCAAGATAGGTGCACGGTTTGCGTCAAACGTACCATAGGCTCGGAAATCATTTTGCACGCACCTGATAGAACTCCTAGGAGAGGTGGGTCATGTGGAATCTCACTTCATTCAGTTTAGAGACAGTGTTAGTGTCGGTGCAAGATATGTGCATGGTTTGCGCTAGATGTACCATAGCCTTACAAATTGTTTTGGACGCACCCGATGGAACCCCTAGGTGACGTGGGTCATGTGGAATCTCGCTTCTTTCTATTTGGAGACAGTGTTGGTGTCGGTGCAAGATAGGTGCATGGTTTGCGCTAGACGTACCATAGGCTTATAAATCATTTTGGACGCTGTCGATGGTACCACTAGGTGACGAGGCTCAAGTGGAAGCTCGTTTTGGCCTTTCGGATATAGTGCTAATCTTGACACAAGATAGGTGCACGGTTTGCGTCAAACGTGCCATTGGATCAGAAATCATTTTGGACGCACCCGATGGAACTCCTATGTGATGTGGGTCATGTGGAATCTCACTTCATTCCGTTTGGAGACAGTGTTAGTGTCGGTGCAAGATAGGTGCATGGTTCGTACTAGATGTACCATAGGCTTACAAATCATTTTGGACGCAGTCGATGGTACCACTAGGTGATGAGGCTCAAGTGGAAGCTCGTTTCGGATTTTCGGATATAGTGCTAATCTTGACGCAAGATAGGTGCACGGTTTGCGTCAAACGTACCATAGGCTCGGAAATCATTTTGGACGCACCTGATGGAACTCCTAGGTGATGTGGGTCATGTGGAATCTCACTTCTTTCCGTTTGGAGATAGTGTTAAGGTCGGTGCAAGATAGGTGCATGGTTTGCGCTAGATGTACCATAGGCTTACAAATCATTTTAGACGCACCCGATGGAACCCCTAGGTCACGTGGGTTATGTGGAACCCTGCTTCTTTATGTTTTGAGACAGTGTTGGTGTCGGTGCAAGATAGCTAGATGGTTTGCGCTAGACGTACCATAGGCTTATAAATTGTTTTGGACGCAGTCGATGGTACCACTAGGTGACGAGGCTCCAGTGGAAGCTCATTTCGGCCTTTCGGATATGGTGCTAATCTTGACACAAGATAGGTGCACGGTTTGCGTCAAACATGCCATTGGATCAGAAATCATTTTGGACGCACCCGATGGAACTCCTAGGTGACGTGGGTCATGTGGAATCTCACTTCATTCCGTTTGGAGACAGTGTTAGTGTCGGTGCAAGATAGTTGCATGGTTCGCGCTAGATGTACCATAGGCTTACAAATCATTTTGGACGCTCCCAATGGAACCCCTAGGTGACGTGGGTCATGTGGAATCTCTCTTCTTTCCGTTTGGAGACAGTGTTGGAGTCGGTGCAAGATAGGTGCATGGTTTGCGCTAGACGTACCATAGGCTTATAAATCGTTTTGGACGCAGTCGATGGTACCACTAGGTGACGAGGCTCAAGTGGAAGCTCGTTTCGGCTTTTCGGATATAGTGCTAATCTTGACGCAAGATAGGTGCACGGTTTGCGTCAAACGTACCATAGGCTCGGAAATCATTTTGCACTCACCTGACGGAAATCCTAGGTGAGGTGGGTCGTGTGGAATCTCACTTCGTTCCGTTTGGAGATAGTGTTAGTGTCGGTGCAAGATAGGTGCATGGTTTGCGCTAGATGTACCATAGGCTTATAAATCATTTTGGACGCAGTCGATGGTAGCACTAGGTGACGAGGCTCAAGTGGAAGCTCATTTCGGCCTTTCGGATATAGTGCTAATCTTGACGCAAGATAGATGCACGGTTTACGCTAGACGTACCGTAGGCTTATAAATTGTTTTGGACGCACTCGATGGTACCACTAGGTGATGAGGTTCAAGGGGTAGCTCGTTTCGGCCTTTTGGATATAGTGCTAATCTTGACGCAAGATAGGTGCACGGTTTGCATCAAACGTACCATAGGCTCGGAAATCATTTTGGACGCACCTGATGGAACTCCTAGGTGATGTGGGTCATGTGGAATCTCACTTCTTTCCGTTTGGAGACAGTCTTAATGTCGGTGCAAGATAGGTGCACGGTTTGCGCTAGATGTACCATAGGCTTACAAATCGTTTCGGACGCACTTGATGGAACCCCTAGGTGACGTGGGTCATGTGGAATCTCGCTTCTTTCCGTTTGGAGACAGTGTTGGTGTCGGTTCAAGATAGGTGCATGGTTTGCGCTAGACGTACCATAGGCTTATAAATCGTTTTGGACGCAGTCAATGGTACCACTAGGCGACGAGGCTCAAGTGGAAGCTCGTTTCGGCCTTTCAGATATAGTGCTAATCTTGATGGAAGATAGGTGCACGGTTTGCATCAAACGTACCATAAACTCGGAAATCATTTTGCACGCACCTGATGGAACTCCAAGGTGAGGTGGGTCATGTGGAATCTCACTTCATTCCGTTTGGAGACAGTGTTAGTGTCGGTGCAAGATTGGTGCATGGTTTGCGCTAGATGTACCATAGGCTTACAAATCATTTTGGACGCACCCGATGGAACCCCTAGGTCATGTGGGTTATGTGGAACCGTGCTTCTTTCCATTTGGAGACAGTGTTGGTGTCGGCGCAAGATAGGTGCATGGTTTGCGCTAGACGTACCATAGGCTTATAAATCGTTATGGACTCTGTCGATGGTACCACTAGGTGATGAGGCTCAAGTGGAAGCTCGTTTTGGCCTTTCGGATATAGTGCTAATCTTGACGCAAGATTGGTGCACGGTTTGCGCTAGACGTACCGTTGGCTTATAAATTGTTTTGGACGCACTCGATGGTACCACTAGGTGATGAGGTTCAAGTGGAAGCTCGTTTCGGCCTTTTGGATATAGTGCTAATCTTGACGCAAGATAGGTGCATGGTTTGCATCAAACGTACCATATGCTCGGAAATCATTTTGGACGCACCTGATGGAACTTCTAGGTGATGTGGGTCATGTGGAATCTCACTTCTTTCCGTCTGAAGACAGTCTTAATGTCGGTGCAAGATAGGTGCATGGTATCCGCTGGACGTACCATATGCTCATAAATCGTTTTGGACGAAGTCGATGGTACCACTAGGTGACGAGGCTCAAGTGGAAGCTCATTTTGGCCTTTTGGATATAGTGCTAATCTTGACGCAAGATAGGTGCACGGTTTGCGTCAAACGTACCATAGGCTCAGAAATCATTTTGGACGCACCTGATGGAACTCCTAGGTGATGTGGGTCATGTGGAATCTCACTTCTTTCCGTTTGGAGACAGTGTTAAGGTCGGTGCAAGATAGGTGCATGGTTTGCGCTAGACGTACCATAGGCTCATAAATCATTTTGGACACACTTGATGGTACCACTAGATGACGAGGTTCAATTGGAAGCTCGTTTCGGCCTTTTCGGATATGGTGCTAATCTTGACATAAGATAGGTGCACGGTTTGCGTCAAACGTACCATTGGATCAGAAATCATTTTGGACAAACCTAATGGAACTCCTAGGTGACGTGGGTCATGTGGAATCTCAGTTCATTCCGTTTGGAGACAGTGTTAGTGTCGGTGCAAGATAGGTGCATGGTTTGCGCTAGATGTACCATAGGCTTACAAATTGTTTCGGACGCACCTGATGGAACCCCTAGGTGACGTGGGTCATGTGGAATTTCGCTTCTTTCCGTTTGGAGACAGTGTTGGTGTCGGTGCAAGATAGGTGCATGGTTTGCGCTAGACGTACCATAGGCTTATAAATCGTTTTGGACGCAGTTAATGGTACCACTAGGCGACGAGGCCCAAGTGGAAGCTCGTTTCGGCCTTTCAGATATAGTGCTAATCTTGACGCAAGATAGGTGCATGGTTTGCGTCAAACGTACCATAGGCTCGGAAATCATTTTGCACGCACCTGATGGAACTCCTAGGAGAGGTGGGTCATGTGGAATCTCACTTCATTCCGTTGGGAGACAGTGTTAGTGTCGGTGCAAGATAGGTGCATGGTTTGCGCTAGATGTCCCATAGGCTTATAAATCGTTTTGAATGCAGTCGATGGTACCACTAGGTGACGAGGCTCAAGTGGAAGCTCGTTTCGGCTTTTCGGATATGGTGCTAATCTTGACGCAAGATAGGTGAACGGTTTGCGTCAAACGTACCATAGGCTTAGAAATCATTTTGCACGCACCTGATGGAACTCCTAGGAGAGGTGGGTCATGTGGAATCTCACTTCATTCAGTTTGGAGACAGAGTTAGTGTCGGTGCAAGATAGGTGCATGGTTTGCGCTAGACGTACCATAGGCTTATAAATCGTTTTGGATGCAGTCGATGGTACCACTAGGTGACGAGGCTCAAGTGGAAGCTCGTTTTGGCTTTTCGGATATAGTGCTAATCTTGACGCAAGATAGGTGCACGGTTTGCGTCAAACGTACCATAGGATTAGAAATCATTTTGCACGCACCTGATGGAACTCCTAGGAGAGGTGGGTCATGTGGAATCTCACTTCATTCAGTTTGGAGACAATGTTAGTGTCGGTGCAAGATAGGTGCATGGTTTGCGCTAGATGTACCATAGGCTTACAAATCGTTTTGGACGCACCCGATGGAACCCCTAGGTAACGTGGGTCATGTGGAATCTCGCTTCTTTCCATTTGGAGATAGTGTTGGTGTCGGTGCAAGATAGGTGCATGGTTTGCGCTAGACGTACAATAGGCTTATAAATCGTTTTGGACGCAGTCGATGGTACCACTAGGTGACGAGGCTCAAGTGGAAGCTCGTTTCGGCCTTTCGGATATAGTGCTAATCTTGACGCAAGATAGGTGCACGGTTTGCGCTAGACGTACCATTGGCTTATAAATTGTTTTGGACGCACTCGATGGTACCACTAGGTGATGAGGTTCAAGTGGAAGCTCGTTTCGGCCTTTTGGATATAGTGCTAATCTTGACGCAAGATAGGTGCACGGTTTGCGTCAAACGTACCATAGGCTCGAAAATCGTTTTGGACGCACCTGATGGAACTCCTAGGTGATGTGGGTCATGTGGAATCTCACTTCTTTCCGTTTGGAGACAGTGTTAAGGTCGGTGCAAGATAGGTGCATGGTTTGCGCTAGACGTACCATAGGCTCATAAATCGTTTTGGACACACTTGATGGTACCACTAGATGACGAGGCTCAAGTGGAAGCTCGTTTCGCCTTTCGGATATAGTGCTAATCTTGACGCAAAGATAGGTGCACGGTTTTAAGCTAGACGTACCGTAGGCATATAAATTGTTTTGGACGACTTCGATGGTACCACTAGGTGATGAGGTTCAAGTGGAAGCTCGTTTTGGCCTTTTGGATATAATGCTAATCCTGACGCAAGATAGGTGCACGGTTTGCATCAAACGTACCATAGGCTCGGAAATCATTTTGGACCTTTTGATGGAACTCCTAGGTGACGTGGGTCATGTGGAATCTCACTTCATTCCATTTGGAGACAGTGTTAGTGTCGGTGCAAGATAGGTGCATGGTTTGCGCTAGATGTACCATAGGCTTACAAATCGTTTGGGACGCACCGATGGAACCCCTAGGTGACGTGGGTCATGCGAATTTCGCTTCTTTCCGCTTTGGAGACGGTGTTGGTGTCGGTGCAAGATAGGTGCGTGGTTTTGCGCTAGACGTACCATAGGCTTATATAATCGTTTTGGACGCAATCAATGGTACCACTAGGCGGCGAGGCTCAAGTGGAAGCTCGTTTGACCTTTCGATATAGTGCTAATCTTGACGCAAGATAGGTGCATGGTTTGCGTCAAACGTACCATAGGCTCGGAAATCATTTTGCACGCACCTGATGGAACTCCTAGGAGAGGTGGGTCATGTGGAATCTCACTTCATTCCGTTTGTAGACAGTGTTAGTGTCGGTGCAAGATAGGTGCATGGTTTGCGCTAGATGTCCCATAGGCTTATAAATCGTTTTGGATGCAGTCGATGGTACCACTAGGTGACGAGGCTCAAGTGGAAGCTCGTTTCGGCTTTTCGGATATGGTGCTAATCTTGACGCAAGATAGGTGAACGGTTTGCGTCAAACATACCATAGGCTTAGAAATCATTTTGCACGCACCTGATGGAACTCCTAGGAGAGGTGGGTCATGTGGAATCTCACTTCATTTAGTTTGGAGACAGTGTTAGTGTCGGTGCAAGATAGGTGCATGGTTTACGCTAGACATACCATAGGCTTATAAATCGTTTTGGATGCAGTCGATGGTACCACTAGGTGATGAGGCTCAAGTGGAAGCTCGTTTCGGCTTTTCGGATATAGTGCTAATCTTGACGCAAGATAGGTGCACGGTTTGCGTCAAACGTACCATAGGCTCGGAAATCATTTTGCATGCACCTGATGGAACTCCTAGGAGAGGTGGGTCATGTGGAATCTCACTTCTTTCAGTTTGGAGACAGTGTTAGTGTCGGTGCAAGATAGGTGCATGGTTTGCGATAGACGTACCATAGGCTTATAAATCATTTTGGACATAGTCGACGGTACCACTAGGTGATGAGGGTCAAGTGGAAGCTCGTTTCGGCTTTTCGGATATGGTGCTAATCTTGACGCAAGATAGGTGAACGGTTTGCGTCAAACGTACCATTGGATTAGAAATCATTTTGCACGCACCTGATGGAACTCCTAGGAGAGGTGGGTCATGTGGAATCTCACTTCATTCAGTTTGGAGACAGTGTTAGTGTCGGTGCAAGATAGGTGCATGGTTTGCGCTAGATGTACCATAGGCTTACAAATCGTTTTGGACGCACCCGATGGAACCCCTAGGTAACGTGGGTCATGTGGAATCTCGCTTCTTTCCATTTGGAGACAGTGTTGGTGTCGGTGCAAGATAGGTGCATGGTTTGCGCTAGACGTACAATAGGCTTATAAATCGTTTTGGACGCAGTCGATGGTACCACTAGGTGACGAGGCTCAAGTGGAAGCTCGTTTCGGCCTTTCGGATATAGTGCTAATCTTGACGCAAGATAAGTGCACGGTTTGCGCTAGACGTACCATAGGCTTATAAATCGTTTTGGACGCAGTCAATGGTACCACTAGGCGACGAGGCTCAAGTGGAAGCTCGTTTCGGCCTTTCAGATATAGTGCTAATCTTGACGCAAGATAGGTGCATGGTTTGCGTCAAACGTACCATAGGCTCGGAAATCATTTTGCACGCACCTGATGGAACTCCTAGGAGAGGTGGGTCATGTGGAATCTCACTTCATTCCGTTTGTAGACAGTGTTAGTGTCGGTGCAAGATAGGTGCATGGTTTGCGCTAGATGTCCCATAGGCTTATAAATCGTTTTGGATGCAGTCGATGGTACCACTAGGTGACGAGGCTCAAGTGGAAGCTCGTTTCGGCTTTTCGGATATGGTGCTAATCTTGACGCAAGATAGGTGAACGGTTTGCGTCAAACATACCATAGGCTTAGAAATCATTTTGCACGCACCTGATGGAACTCCTAGGAGAGGTGGGTCATGTGGAATCTCACTTCATTTAGTTTGGAGACAGTGTTAGTGTTTGCAAGATAGGTGCATGGTTTACGCTAGACATACCATAGGCTTATAAATCGTTTTGGATGCGATCGATGGTACCACTAGGTGACGAGGCTCAAGTGGAAGCTTCGTTTGACTTTTTCGGATATAGTGCTAATCTTGGCCGCAAGATAGGTGCACGGTTTGCGCCAAACGCGTTACCATAGGCTCGGAAATCATTTTGCATGCACCTGATGGAACTCCTAGGAGAGGTGGGTCATGTGGAATCTCACTTCTTTCAGTTTGGAGACAGTGTTAGTGTCGGTGCAAGATAGGTGCATGGTTTTGCGATAGGCGTACCATAGGCTTATAAATCATTTTGGACATAGTCGACGGTACCACTAGGTGATGAGGGTCAAGTGGAAGCTCGTTTGCTTTTTCGGATATGGTGCTAATCTTGACGCAAGATAGGTGAACGGTTTAAGTCAAACGTACCATTGGATTAGAAATCATTTTGCACGCACTGATGGAACTCCTAGGAGAGGTGGGTCATGTGGAATCTCACTTCATTCAGTTTGGAGACAATTGTTTAGTAATGTCGGTGCAAGATAGGTGCATGGTTTGCGCTAGATGTACCATAGGCTTACAAATCGTTTTGGACGCACCCGATGGAACCCCTAGGTAACGTGGGTCATGTGGAATCTCGCTTCTTTCCATTTGGAGACAGTGTTGGTGTCGGTGCAAGATAGGTGCATGGTTTGCGCTAGACGTACCATAGGCTTATAAATCGTTTTGGACGCAGTCGATGGTACCACTAGGTGACGAGGCTCAAGTGGAAGCTCGTTTTGGCCTTTCGGATATAGTGCTAATCTTGACGCAAAGATAAGTGCACGGTTTTTTTGCGCTAGACGCGTACCATAGGCTTATAAATTGTTTTGGGCCTTTTCGATGGTACCACTAGGTGATGAGGTTCAAGTGGAAGCTCGTTTGACCTTTTGGATATAGTGCTAATCTTGGCGCAAGATAGGTGCACGGTTTTGCGTCAAACGCATTACCATAGTTTCGAAAAATCGTTTTGGACGCACCTGATGGAACTCCTAGGTGATGTGGGTCATGTGGAATCTCACTTCTTTCCGTTTGGAGACAGTGTTAAGGTCGGTGCAAGATAGGTGCATGGTTTGCGCTAGACGTACCATAGGCTCATAAATCGTTTTGGACACACTTGATGGTACCACTAGATGACGAGGCTCAAGTGGAAGCTCCTTTCGGCCTTTCGGATATAGTGCTAATCTTGACGCAAGATAGGTGCACGGTTTTGCTAGACGTCTTCGTGAGGCATATAAATTGTTTTGGGCGCTTTTCGATGGTACCACTAGGTGATGAGGTTCAAGTGGAAGCTCGTTTTGGCCTTTTGGATATAATGCTAATCCTGACGCAAGATTGGTGCACGGTTTGCATCAAACGTACCATAGGCTCGGAAATCATTTTGGACGCACCTGATGGAACTCCTAGGTGACGTGGGTCATGTGGAATCTCACTTCATTCCATTTGGAGACAGTGTGTTAGTGTCGGTTGCAGATAGGTGCATGGTTTGCGCTAGATGTCCCATAGGCTTATAAATCGCTTTTGGATGCAAAATCGATGGTACCACTAGGTGACGAGGCTCAAGTGGAAGCTCGTTTGACTTTTTTCGGATATGGTGCTAATCTTGACGCAAGATAGGTGAACGGTTTGCGTCAAACATACCATAGGCTTAGAAATCATTTTGCACGCACTTTTGATGGAACTCCCTAGGAGAGGTGGGTCATGTGGAATCTCACTTCATTTAGTTTGGAGACAGTGTTAGTGTCGGTGCAAGATAGGTGCATGGTTTACGCTAGACATACCATAGGCTTATAAATCGTTTTGGATGCAAATGATGGTACCACTAGGTGACGAGGCTCAAGTGGAAGCTCGTTTGCTTTTTGGATATAGTGCTAATCTTGACGCAAGATAGGTGCACGGTTTAAATCCAAACGCACCATAGGCTCGGAAATCATTTTGCATGCACCCTGAGGAACTCCTAGGAGAGGTGGGTCATGTGGAATCTCACTTCTTTCAGTTTGGAGACAGTGTTAGTGTCGGTGCAAGATAGGTGCATGGTTTGCGATAGACGTACCATAGGCTTATAAATCATTTTGGACATAGTCGACGGTACCACTAGGTGATGAGGGTCAAGTGGAAGCTTCGTTTGACTTTTTCGGATATGGTGCTAATCTTGGACGCAAGATAGGTGAACGGTTTGCATCAAACGTACCATTGGATTAGAAATCATTTTGCACGCACTTTTGATGGAACTCCTAGGAGAGGTGGGTCATGTGGAATCTCACTTCATTCGGTTTGGAGACAGTGTTAGTGTCGGTGCAAGATAGGTGCATGGTTTTGCGCTAGATGTACCATAGGCTTACAAATCGTTTTGGGCCGCACTGGATGGAACCCCTAGGTAACGTGGGTCATGTGGAATCTCGCTTCTTTCCATTTGGAGACAAGTGTTGGTGTCGGTGCAAGATAGGTGCATGGTTTGCGCTAGACGTACAATAGGCTTATAAATCGTTTTGGGCCGCAATCGATGGTACCACTAGGTGACGAGGCTCAAAGTGGAAGCTCGTTTGACCTTTCGGATATAGTGCTAATCTTGGCGCAAGATAAGTGCACGGTTTGCGCTAGACGTACCATAGGCTTATAAATTGTTTTGGACGCTTTTCGATGGTACCACTAGGTGATGAGGTTCAAGTGGAAGCTCGTTTGGCCTTTTGGATATAGTGCTAATCTTGGCGCAAGATAGGTGCACGGTTTGCGCCAAACGTACCATAGTTTCAAAATCGTTTTGTGCGCACCGATGGAACTCCTAGGTGATGTGGGTCATGTGGAATCTCACTTCTTTCCGTTTGGAGACAGTGTTAAGGTCGGTGCAAGATAGGTGCATGGTTTGCGCTAGACGTACCATAGGCTCATAAATCGCTTTTGGACACACTTGATGGTACCACTAGATGACGAGGCTCAAGTGGAAGCTCCTTTCGCCTTTCGGATATAGTGCTAATCTTGGACGCAAGATAGGTGCACGGTTTTATGCTTAGACGCATCGTAGGGCATATAAATTGTTTTGGACGCACTTTTCGATGGTACCACTAGGTGATGAGGTTCAAGTGGAAGCTCGTTTTGGCCTTTTGGATATAATGCTAATCCTGACGCAAGATTGGTGCACGGTTTGCATCAAACGTACCATAGGCTCGGAAATCATTTTGGACGCACCTGATGGAACTCCTAGGTGACGTGGGTCATGTGGAATCTCACTTCATTCCATTTGGAGACAGTGTTAGTGTCGGTGCAAGATAGGTGCATGGTTTGCGCTAGATGTACCATAGGCTTACAAATCGTTTCGGACGCACCTGATGGAACCCCTAGGTGACGTGGGTCATGCGGAATTTCGCTTCTTTCCGTTTGGAGACAGTGTTGGTGTCGGTGCAAGATTGGTGCATGGTTTGCGCTAGACGTACCATAGGCTTATAAATCGTTTTGGACGCAGTCAATGGTACCACTAGGCGACGAGGCTCAAGTGGAAGCTCGTTTCGGCCTTTCAGATATAGTGCTAATCTTGACGCAAGATAGGTGCATGGTTTGCGTCAAACGTACCATAGGCTCGGAAATCATTTTGCACGCACCTGATGGAACTCCTAGGAGAGGTGGGTCATGTGGAATCTCACTTCATTCCGTTTGTAGACAGTGTTAGTGTCGGTGCAAGATAGGTGCATGGTTTACGCTAGACATACCATAGGCTTATAAATCGTTTTGGATGCAGTCGATGGTACCACTAGGTGACGAGGCTCAAGTGGAAGCTCGTTTCGGCTTTTCGGATATAGTGCTAATCTTGACGCAAGATAGGTGCACGGTTTGCATCAAACGTACCATAGGCTCGGAAATCATTTTGCATGCACCTGATGGAACTCCTAGGAGAGGTGGGTCATGTGGAATCTCACTTCTTTCAGTTTGGAGACAGTGTTAGTGTCGGTGCAAGATAGGTGCATGGTTTGCGATAGACGTACCATAGGCTTATAAATCATTTTGGACATAGTCGATGGTACCACTAGGTGATGAGGGTCAAGTGGAAGCTCGTTTCGGCTTTTCGGATATGGTGCTAATCTTGACGCAAGATAGGTGAACGGTTTGCGTCAAACGTACCATTGGATTAGAAATCATTTTGCACGCACCTGATGGAACTCCTAGGAGAGGTGGGTCATGTGGAATCTCACTTCATTCAGTTTGGAGACAGTGTTAGTGTCGGTGAAAGATAGGTGCATGGTTTGCGCTAGATGTACCATAGGCTTACAAATCGTTTTGGACGCACCCGATGGAACCCCTAGGTAACGTGGGTCATGTGGAATCTCGCTTCTTTCCATTTGGAGACAGTGTTGGTGTCGGTGCAAGATAGGTGCATGGTTTGCGCTAGACGTACAATAGGCTTATAAATCGTTTTGGACGCAGTCGATGGTACCACTAGGTGACGAGGCTCAAGTGGAAGCTCGTTTTGGCCTTTCGGATATAGTGCTAATCTTGACGCAAGATAAGTGCACGGTTTGCGCTAGACGTACCATAGGCTTATAAATTGTTTTGGACGCACTCGATGGTACCACTAGGTGATGAGGTTCAAGTGGAAGCTCGTTTCGGCCTTTTGGATATAGTGCTAATCTTGACGCAAGATAGGTGCACGGTTTGCGTCAAACGTACCATAGTTTCGAAAATCGTTTTGTACGCACCTGATGGAACTCCTAGGTGATGTGGGTCATGTGGAATCTCACTTCTTTCCGTTTGGAGACAGTGTTAAGGTCGGTGCAAGATAGGTGCATGGTTTGCGCTAGACGTACCATAGGCTCATAAATCGTTTTGGACACACTTGATGGTACCACTAGATGACGAGGCTCAAGTGGAAGCTCCTTTCGGCCTTTCGGATATAGTGCTAATCTTGACGCAAGATAGGTGCACGGTTTGCGCTAGACGTACCGTAGGCATATAAATTGTTTTGGACGCACTCGATGGTACCACTAGGTGATGAGGTTCAAGTGGAAGCTCGTTTTGGCCTTTTGGATATAATGCTAATCCTGACGCAAGATTGGTGCACGGTTTGCATCAAACGTACCATAGGCTCGGAAATCATTTTGGACGCACCTGATGGAACTCCTAGGTGACGTGGGTCATGTGGAATCTCACTTCATTCCATTTGGAGACAGTGTTAGTGTCGGTGCAAGATAGGTGCATGGTTTGCGCTAGATGTACCATAGG
The DNA here is from genome assembly GCA_904845875.1 of Miscanthus lutarioriparius. Lineage (NCBI taxonomy): Eukaryota > Viridiplantae > Streptophyta > Magnoliopsida > Poales > Poaceae > Miscanthus > Miscanthus lutarioriparius. The sequence goes on along the minus strand of CAJGYO010000391.1, from coordinate 9,316 downwards.
CTTACAAATCATTTCGGACGCACCTGATGGAACCCCTAGGTGACGTGGGTCATGCGGAATTTCGCTTCTTTCCGTTTGGAGACAGTGTTGGTGTCGGTGCAAGATAGGTGCATGGTTTGCGCTAGACGTACCATAGGCTTATAAATCATTTTGGACGCAAATCAATGGTACCACTAGGCGTGACGAGGCTCAAGTGGAAGCTCGTTTTGGCCTTTTCGATATAGTGCTAATCTTGGCGCAAGATAAGTGCACAGTTTTGCGCTAGACGTACCATAGGCTTATAAATTGTTTTGGGCCTTTCGATGGTACCACTAGGTGATGAGGTTCAAGTGGAAGCTTCGTTTCGACCTTTTGGATATAGTGCTAATCTTGGCGCAAGATAGGTGCACGGTTTGCGTCAAACGTACCATAGTTTCAAAATCGTTTTATGCACTTTTGATGGAACTCCTAGGTGATGTGGGTCATGTGGAATCTCACTTCTTTCCGTTTGGAGACAGTGTTAAGGTCGGTGCAAGATAGGTGCATGGTTTGCGCTAGACGTACCATAGGCTCATAAATCGTTTGGGACACACTGATGGTACCACTAGATGACGAGGCTCAAGTGGAAGCTTCGTTTGACCTTTCGGATATAGTGCTAATCTTGACGCAAGATAGGTGCACGGTTTGCGCTGAAGACGTACCGTAGGCATATAAATTGTTTTGGGCCTTTTCGATGGTACCACTAGGTGATGAGGTTCAAGTGGAAGCTCGTTTTGGCCTTTTGGATATAATGCTAATCTGGACGCAAGATTGGTGCACGGTTTGCATCAAACGTACCATAGGCTCGGAAATCATTTTGGGCCTTTTTGATGGAACTCCTAGGTGACGTGGGTCATGTGGAATCTCACTTCATTCCATTTGGAGACAAGTGTTAGTGTCGGTGCAAGATAGGTGCATGGTTTGCGCTAGATGTACCATAGGCTTACAAATCATTTCGGACGCACCTGATGGAACCCCTAGGTGACGTGGGTCATGCGGAATTTCGCTTCTTTCCGTTTGGAGACAGTGTTGGTGTCGGTGCAAGATAGGTGCATGGTTTGCGCTAGACGTACCATAGGCTTATAAATCGTTTTGGACGCAGTCAATGGTACCACTAGGCGACGAGGCTCAAGTGGAAGCTCGTTTGACCTTTCGAGATATAGTGCTAATCTTGACGCAAGATAGGTGCATGGTTTGCGTCAAACGTACCATAGGCTCGGAAATCATTTTGCACGCACCTGATGGAACTCCTAGGAGAGGTGGGTCATGTGGAATCTCACTTCATTCCGTTTGTAGACAGTGTTAGTGTCGGTGCAAGATAGGTGCATGGTTTGCGCTAGATGTCCCATAGGCTTATAAATCGTTTTGGATGCAGTCGATGGTACCACTAGGTGACGAGGCTCAAGTGGAAGCTTCGTTTGACTTTTGGATATGGTGCTAATCTTGGCGCAAGATAGGTGAACGGTTTAAGTCCAAGCGTACCATAGGCTTAGAAATCATTTTGCACGCACCTGATGGAACTCCTAGGAGAGGTGGGTCATGTGGAATCTCACTTCATTCAGTTTGGAGACAGTGTTAGTGTCGGTGCAAGGTAGGTGCATGGTTTACGCTAGACATACCATAGGCTTATAAATCGTTTTGGATGCAGTCGATGGTACCACTAGGTGACGAGGCTCAAGTGGAAGCTTCGTTTGGCTTTTGGGATATAGTGCTAATCTTGACGCAAGATAGGTGCACGGTTTAAATCAAACGTACCATAGGCTCGGAAATCATTTTGCATGCACCTGATGGAACTCCTAGGAGAGGTGGGTCATGTGGAATCTCATTTCTTTCAGTTTGGAGACAGTGTTAGTGTCGGTGCAAGATAGGTGCATGGTTTGCGATAGACGTACCATAGGCTTATAAATCATTTTGGACATAGTCGATAGTACCACTAGGTGATGAGGGTCAAGTGGAAGCTCGTTTGACTTTTCGGATATGCTTTGCTAATCTTGATGCAAGATAGGTGAACGGTTTTGCGTCAAACGTACCATAGGATTAGAAATCATTTTGCACTTTTGATGGAACTCCTAGGAGAGGTGGGTCATGTGGAATCTCACTTCATTCGGTTTGGAGACAGGTGTTAGTGTCGGTGCAAGATAGGTGCATGGTTTTGCGCTAGATGTACCATAGGCTTACAAATCGTTTTGGGCGCACCCGATGGAACCCCTAGGTAACGTGGGTCATGTGGAATCTCGCTTCTTTCCATTTGGAGACAGGTGTTGGTGTCGGTGCAAGATAGGTGCATGGTTTGCGCTAGACGTACAATAGGCTTATAAATCGTTTGGACGCAATCGATGGTACCACTAGGTGACGAGGCTCAAGTGGAAGCTTCGTTTGACCTTTTCGGATATAGTGCTAATCTTGGCGCAAGATAAGTGCACGGTTTGCGCTAGACGTACCATAGGCTTATAAATTGTTTTGGGCGACTTTCGATGGTACCACTAGGTGATGAGGTTCAAGTGGAAGCTCGTTTGACCTTTTGGATATAGTGCTAATCTTGACGCAAGATAGGTGCAGTTTGCGTCAAACGTACCATAGGCTCGAAAATCATTTTTACGCACTTTTGATGGAACTCCTAGGTGATGTGGGTCATGTGGAATCTCACTTCTTTCCGTTTGGAGACAGTCTTAATGTCGGTGCAAGATAGGTGCATGGTATGCGCTGGACGTACCATATGCTCATAAATCGTTTTGGACGCAGTCGATGGTACCACTAAGTGACGAGGCTCAAGTGGAAGCTCGTTTTGGCCTTTTGGATATAGTGCTAATCTTGACGCAAGATAGGTGCACGGTTTGCGTCAAACGTACCATAGGCTCGGAAATCATTTTGGACGCACCTGATGGAACTCCTAGGTGATGTGGGTCATGTGGAATCTCACTTCTTTCCGTTTGGAGACAGTGTTAAGGTCGGTGCAAGATAGGTGCATGGTTTGCGCTAGATGTACCATAGCCTTACAAATCATTTTGGACGCACCCGATGGAACCCCTAGGTCACGTGGGTTATGTGGAACCCTTGTTTTTTCCGTTCCGAGACAGTGTTGGTGTCGGTGCAAGATAGCTGGATGGTTTGCGCTAGACGTACCATAGGCTTATAAATCATTTTGGACGCAGTCGATGGTACCACTAGGTGACGAGGCTCAAGTGGAAGCTCGTTTCGGCGTTTTGGATATGGTGCTAATCTTGACACAAGATAGGTGCACGGTTTGCGTCAAACATGCCATTGGATCAGAAATCTTTTTGGACGCACCCGATGGAACTCCTAGGTGACGTGGGTCATGTGGAATCTCACTTCATTCTGTTTGGAGACAGTGTTAGTGTCGGTAAAAGATAGGTGCATGGTTTACGCTAGATGTACCATAGGCTTACAAATCATTTTGGACGCACCCGATGGAACGCCTAGGTGACGTGGGTCATGTGGAATCTCGCTTCTTTCCGTTTGGAGACAGTGTTGGTGTCGGTGCAAGATAGGTGCATGGTTTGCGCTAGACGTACCATAGGCTTATAAATCGTTTTGGACGCAGTCGATGGCACCACTAGGTGACGAGGTAAAGTGGAAGCTCATTTCGGCCTTTTCGTTAATGGTGCTAATCTTGACATAAGATAGGTGCACGGTTTGTGTCAAACGTACCATTGGATCAGAAATCATTTTGGACAAACCTGATGGAACTCCTAGGTGACGTGGGTCATGTGGAATCTCACTTCATTCTGTTTAGGGACAGTGTTAGTGTTGGTGCAAGATAGGTGCATGGTTCGCGCTAGATGTACCATAGGCTTACAAATCATTTTGGACGCTCCCAATGGAACCCCTAGGTGACATGGGTCATGTGGAATCTCGCTTCTTTCCGTTTGGAGACAGTGTTGGAGTCGATGCAAGATAGGTGCATGGTTTGCGCTAGACGTACCATAGGCTTATAAATCATTTTGGACGTCGTCGATGGTACCACTTGGTGACGAGGCTCAAGTGGAAGCTCGTTTTGGCTTTTCGGATATAGTGCTAATCTTGACGCAAGATAGGTGCATGGTTTGCGTCAAACGTACCATAGGCTCGGAAATCATTTTGCACGCACCTGATGGAACTCCTAGGAGAGGTGGGTCATGTGGAATCTCACTTCATTCCGTTTGGAGACAGTGTCAGTGTCGGTACAAGATAGGTGCATGGTTTGCGCTAGATGTACCGTAGGCTTACAAATCGTTTTGGACACACCCGATGGAACCCCTAGGTGACGTGGGTCATGTGGAATCTCGCTTCTTTCCATTTGGAGACAGTGTTGGTGTCGGTGCAAGATAGGTGCATGGTTTGCGCTAGACGTACCATAGGCTTATAAATCATTTTGGACACAGTCGATGGTACCACTAGGTGACGAGGCTCAAGTGGAAGCTCGTTTCGGCCTTTCGGATATAGTGCTAATCTTGACGCAAGATAGGTGCACGGTTTGCGCTAGATGTACCATAGGCTTATAAATTGTTTTGGACGCACTCGATGGCACCACTAGGTGATGAGGTTCAAGTGGAAGCTCATTTTGGTCTTTCGGATATAGTGCTAATCTTGACGCGAGATAGGTGCACGATTTGCGTCAAACGTACCATAGGCTCAGAAATCGTTTTGGACGCACCTGATGGAACTCCTAGGTGATGTGGGTCATGTGGAATCTCACTTCTTTCCATTTGGAGACAGTGTTAAGGTTGGTGCAAGATAGGTGCATGGTTTGCGCTAGACGTACCGTTGGCTTATAAATTGTTTTGGACGCACTCGATGGTACCACTAGGTGATGAGGTTCAAGTGGAAGCTCGTTTCGGCCTTTTGGATATTGTGCTAATCTTGACGCAAGATAGGTGCATGGTTTGCATCAAACATACCATAGGCTCGGAAATCATTTTGGACGCACCTGATGGAACTCCTAGGTGATGTGGGTCATGTGGAATCTCACTTCTTTCCGTTTGAAGACAGTCTTAATGTCAGTGCAAGATAGGTGCATGGTATGCGCTGGACGTACCATATGATCATAAATCATTTTGGACGCAGTCGATGGTACCACTAGGTGACGAGGCTCAAGTGGAAGCTTGTTTTGGCCTTTTGGATATAGTGCTAATCTTGACGCAAGATAGGTGCACGATTTGCGTCAAACGTACCATAGGCTCGGAAATCGTTTTGGACGCACCTGATGGAACTCCTAGGTGATGTGGGTCATGTGGAATCTCACTTCTTTCCGTTTGGAGACAGTGTTAAGGTCGGTGCAAGATAGGTGCATGGTTTGCGTCAAACGTACCATAGGCTCGGAAATCATTTTGCACGCACCTGATGGAACTCCTAGGAGAGGTGGGTCATGTGGAATCTCACTTCATTCCGTTTGGAGACAGTGTCAGTGTCGGTACAAGATAGGTGCATGGTTTGCGCTAGATGTACCGTAGGCTTACAAATCGTTTTGGACACACCCGATGGAACCCCTAGGTGACGTGGGTCATGTGGAATCTCGCTTCTTTCCATTTGGAGACAGTGTTGGTGTCGGTGCAAGATAGGTGCATGGTTTGCGCTAGACGTACCATAGGCTTATAAATCATTTTGGACACAGTCGATGGTACCACTAGGTGACGAGGCTCAAGTGGAAGCTCGTTTGACCTTTTCGGATATAGTGCTAATCTTGGCGCAAGATAGGTGCACGTTTTGCGCTAGATGTACCGTAGGCTTATAAATTGTTTTGGGCGCTTTTCGATGGCACCACTAGGTGATGAGGTTCAAGTGGAAGCTCATTTTGGTCTTTCGGATATAGTGCTAATCTTGACGCGAGATAGGTGCACGCGATTTGCGTCAAACGTACCATAGGCTCGTAAATCGTTTTGGGCGCTTTTTGATGGAACTCCCTAGGTGATGTGGGTCATGTGGAATCTCACTTCTTTCCATTTGGAGACAGATGTTAAGGTTGGTGCAAGATAGGTGCATGGTTTGCGCTAGACGTACCGTTGGCTTATAAATTGTTTTGGGCCTTTTCGATGGTACCACTAGGTGATGAGGTTCAAGTGGAATCTCGTTTCGGCCTTTTGGATATTGTGCTAATGTTGACGCAAGATAGGTGCATGGTTTGCGTCAAACGTACCATAGGCTCGGAAATCGTTTTGCACGCACCTGATGGAAGTCCTAGGTGATGTGGGTCATGTGGAATCTCACTTCTTTACGTTTGAAGAACAGTCTTAATGTCGGTGCAAAGATAGGTGCATGGTATGCGCTTGGGGCGTACCATATGCTCATAAATCATTTTGGGCCGCAATCGATGGTACCACTAGGTGACGAGGCTCAAGTGGAAGCCGTTTTGGCCTTTTGGATATAGTGCTAATCTTGACGCAAGATAGGTGCACGATTTGCGTCAAACGTACCATAGGCTCGGAAATCGTTTTGGGCGCTTTGATGGAACTCCTAGGTGATGTGGGTCATGTGGAATCTCACTTCTTTCCGTTTGGAGCAGTGTTAAAGGTCGGTGCAAGATAGGTGCATGGTTTTGCGCTAGGCGTACCATAGGCTCATAAATCATTTTGGACACACTTGATGGTACCACTAGATGACGAGGCTCAAGTGGAAGCTCGTTTCGCCTTTTTTCAGTATATGGTGCTAATATTGACATAAGATAGGTGCACGGTTTTACGTCAAACGTACCATTGGATCGTAAATCATTTTGGACAAACCTCGATGGAACTCCTAGGTGGCGTGGGTCATGTGGAATCTCACTTGATTCCATTTGGAGACAGATGTTAGTGTCGGTGCAAGATAGGTGCATGGTTTTGCGCTAGATGTACCATAGGCTTACAACTCGTTTGGACGCCTTTTGATGGAACCCCTAGGTGACGTGGGTCATGTGGAATCTCGCTTCTTTCGCTTTGGAGACAGTGTTGGTGTCGGTGCAAGATAGGTGCATGGTTTTGCGCTAGACGCACCATAGGCTTATAAATCGTTTTTGGACGCGATCAATGGTACCACTAAGCGACGAGGCTCAAGTGGAAGCTTCGTTTGACCTTTCGAGATATAGTGCTAATCTTGACGGAAGATAGGTGCACGGTTTGCGTCAAACGTACCATAGGCTCGGAAATCATTTTGCACGCACCTGATGGAACTCGTAGGAGAGGTGGGTCATGTGGAATCTCACTTCATTCAGTTTGGAGACAGTGTTAGTGTCGGTGCAAGATAGGTGCATGGTTTGCGCTAGATGTACCATAGGCTTACAAATCGTTTTGGACGCACCCGATGGAACCCCTAGGTGACGTGGGTCATGTGGAATCTCGCTTCTTTCCATTTGGAGACAGTGTTGGTGTCGGTGCAAGATAGGTGCATGGTTTGCGCTAGACGTACCATAGGCTTATAAATCGTTTTGGACGCTGTCGATGGTACCACTAGGTGACGAGGCTCAAGTGGAAGCTCGTTTCGGCCTATCGGATATAGTGCTAATCTTGACGCAAGATAGGTGCACGGTTTTGCGCTAGACGTACCGTAGGCTTATAAATTGTTTTGGACGCACTCGATGGCACCACTAGGTGATGAGGTTCAAGTGGAAGCTCATTTTGGCCTTTTGGATATAGTGCTAATCTTGACGCAAGATAGGTGCACGGTTTGCGTCAAACGTACCATAGGCTCGAAATCGTTTTGGACCCACCTGATGGAACTCCTAGGTGATGTGGGTCATGTGGAATCTCACTTCTTTCCGTTTGGAGACAGTCTTAATGTCGGTGCAAGATAGGTGCATGGTATCTCGTTGGGCCGACGCACCATATGCTCATAAATCGTTTTGGACGCGAATCGATGGTACCACTAGGTGACGAGGCTCAAGTGGAAGCTCGTTTTGGCCTTTCGGATATGGTGCTAATCTTGACACAAGATAGGTGCACGGTTTGCGTCAAACATGCCATTGGATCAGAAATCTTTTTGGAAGCACCCGATGGAACTCCTAGGTGACGTGGGTCATGTGGAATCTAACTTCATTCCGTTTGGAGACAGTGTTAGTGTCGGTGCAAGATAGGTGGATGGTTCGCGCTAGATGTACCATAGGCTTACAAATCATTTTGGACGCTCCCAATGGAACCCCTAGGTCACGTGGGTCATGTGGAATCTCGCTTCTTTCTGTTTGGAGACAGTGTTGGAGTCGGTGCAAGATAGGTGCATGGTTTGCGCTAGACGTACCATAGGCTTATAAATCGTTTTGGATGCAGTCGAAGGTACCACTAGGTGACGAGGCTCAAGTGGAAGCTCGTTTCGGCTTTTCGGATATAGTGCTAATCTTGACGCAAGATAGGTGCACTGTTTGCGTCAAACGTACCATAGGCTCGGAAATCATTTTGCACTCACTTGATGGAACTCCTAGGTGAGGTGGTTCATGTGGAATCTCACTTCATTCCGTTTGGAGATAGTGTTAGTGTCGGTGCAAGATAGGTGAATGGTTTACGCTAGATGTACCATAGGCTTACAAATCATTTTGGACGCACCCGATGGAACCCCTAGGTGACGTGGGTCATGTGGAATCTCGCTTCTTTCCGTTTGGAGACAATGTTGGTGTCGGTGCAAGATAGGTGCATGGTTTGCGCTAGACGTACCATAGGCTTATAAATCGTTTTGGACGCAGTCGATGGTACCACTAGGTGACGAGGCTAAAGTGGAAGCTCGTTTTGGCCTTTTCGTTAATGGTGCTAATCTTGACATAAGATAGGTGCACGGTTTGTGTCAAACGTACCATTGGATCAGAAATCATTTTGGACAAACCTGATGGAACTCCTTGGTGACGTGGGTCATGTGGAATCTCACTTCATTCTGTTTGGAGACAGTGTTAGTGTCATTGCAAGATAGGTGCATGGTTCGCGCTAGATGTACCATAGGCTTACAAATCATTTTGGACGCTCCCAATGGAACCCCTAGGTGACATGGGTCATGTGGAATCTCGCTTCTTTTCGCTTGGAGACAGGTGTTGGAGTCGATGCAAGATAGGTGCATGGTTTGGCGCTTAGACGCACCATAGGCTTATAAATCGTTTTGGACGAGGTCGATGGTACCACTTGGTGACGAGGCTCATGTGGAAGCTCGTTTGCTTTTCGGATATAGTGCTAATCTTGGCGCAAGATAGGTGTGCGGTTTGCGTCAACGCGTACCATAGGCTCGGAAATCATTTTGCACGCACCTGATGGAACTCCTAGGAGAGGTGGGTCATGTGGAATCTCACTTCATTCAGTTTGTAGACAGTGTTAGTGTCGGTGCAAGATAGGTGCATGGTTTGTGCTAGATGTAC